>APFE031122837.1:0-49506 GCA_000404065.3 Pinus taeda
TTTTCAACTCCTTAATCATTCTCTCCATTCCTTTGTTATGTTCCATAGTTTCATCTCGTATCCATTTCTGGTGGAATTTTTCGAGTGAGATCAGGTAGAATTCAATTCTATTGCTCTACCTGTGGGAAAATTTCATATACAATGTTCATTCTTCTGTTTGAAAAGGATTCATCTCTTATGCCCTTTTCAACTCCTTAATCAATCTTTCCATCCCGCCACATTTTAAAATTAAAATTGCTATGCTTTCAGCCTACCTTGCCTCACGAAATAGTCTGTTCCTTCATTTCTAATTCTCTGTTCATTAAGGTCCAATGGTCCCATAACATCCTAGAAATACAGTCATTCATAAAAATCACTCCTGGTTTTCATTTTCACTTACTAGCATAAGACAAATAGTTCATTGTAAGTCATCTCAGGCCATTTCATTTACTTATTCACTGAGTGTGACTTGGAGAGAGCCCTCTCCTGTTCTGGTAGGGCTAGCTACCAGAATGAGTGTGGTTTGTGGTTTCCCTGAATTTTGCCTTCCTTCAGCTTGAGGTAGATTTAGGTGCTAACAGCAGTATCTACTAAATCACCTTGGTATGCAAATATTGCTAACTATTTGGCCACATGAAAAATGCCATTTCATTTATCACCTAGAGAAAAGAGAAGAATAGTCCTCAATAGCACAACCTGTTCATGGATAAATGAAGAATTATACAAGACAGAACCAGATCTCATCATTAGAAGATGTGTTCGGGAGGAAAAAATAACAAAGATACTTAAAGCTTGTCACGATGAGCCATGTGGAGGACATTTTTTTGAGAGGAGAACTGCTTACAAAATCTTGCTTTTAGGATATTATTGGCCTTCCATTTTCAGGGACACCAAGGAATATGTTAAAAGATGCGAAAATTGTTAGAGAATGGGCAAGCCTACTCTTTCAAATGAAATGCCACTGCAACCACAAGTACTTATCGAAGCAAAAGAAGCACATTCTGGTATGTACTGATTATGTCACTAAATGGGTAGAAGCTAAAGCACTTCCTTTTGCTACTCACTAGGTCACCATTGCAGAAACTCACTAGGTCACAGTTTCAGTAACTCGATGGGTCACAAAATGGTAAAGCAAGGAAAATGGGAAACTATAATTTCCCTTCTGGTGCAAGACCCTAAAGAGAAGATCATATTTTCTAGAAAATATTTAGTTTGGTCTGAAGTACATGGAAATAACATGGAGATTGATTGGATTGAAAAAATACATTCACATCTAATTCCTCCATGTTCTTTCACCCGTGTACAAAATAAACGCCCAGGTTCAAGGCATATTACTTCCTTGCGATATGAAGTGTAAGTATTTTAGAGATGCATTGTTTTGATGTTGGTATTAACAATGCTTTATCATTTGCCATATGCATTGAACTTTCAATTTTTTATATGTAGTTATCCTTGTTGATATGGCCCCAAGGAAACAAGAGGAGAAAATGAAATGAAACAAAGATTCTCATTTGTGAAAAAAGGGGTTTCAAATCCCTTTTCATTGTAAAAGTTATATTTCAAAGCCCTGACATAACAATAATAACATATAACATGTATGGAAATGAAGATAGCGAAGGATGGCCTTGTCAAGGCCAACATGACACTTTGGGTGATTATAGGTCCCTGCGTCAACCAAAGTTATCAAGGGACATGGTTTCCTATGTAGAGAGTTGTTTTTTATTGGAAGAGTTGATTGACTCGGTTTGTAAAATGCACATTAAAAAATATGGTGACATGGATGCAACAACTCGAGATAGGGATTTCTTTTTGTGTAGGAAATATTTTTCTAACATCTTAATCATCTAATGAAAAGAAAGTATCATTTGCATGATAAGGATGAAATGAGTGTGAACCTTTGGTTGGAATTCAAACGAAGTGGTTATTGGAGATCATGGTCAAGATATCAAATAATAGCTTAATAGCCATGGATTCAACATTCAACATAAATAAATATAGGGTGAGTGTATTAAGAATGATTGATCTAGTACAATAATTTGATTTGTAGTGGTTGATCATTATTAATGAGCTAAAGTTGACTTCATATGTTTTTTAAATGTGACAATATCAGTTGTACACATTCGTGGTGTTTTATGAACAACGGAGTGGGATGCATGTTGCATGGGTGGTGGCATCATGTAATATATCACATGACATTTGACTACGGTTGGAGCACATCATACATAGGTGTCACCAAGTTTATCATAATTGGAAAGTTAATGCCTTCATGGTTGACGATCATTCGCTGAAATCAATGCTTTAAGGTAACTTCAATCATATTATTTTATAGTAGAACTTGTATTTATTCTAAAACACACACAATTGAAATGAATTCAATGTGGCAGAAGAATCACAAGGTGAAATGAGATCTTTTGTGTTTGCCACGTATGTAGGGCATGGATAAAAATTGTCGATCAATTGGACAGTAGTCCAAAAATAACAAAATATATGTTTAATGATTATTAATTTGGCAGCTCAATGACAAATTCCAATCATGGGACTAGATTCCTCTTTTTGAGAGAACCAATTTTGACATTTGAAGCACAATTTGGAATAGGGAAAGTGCATTTTTGAATTGAAGCCCACAATGTCACATTTGATCAGGTCGGCCCTAAAGCAAGTTGGTCATCTTTAATAGCCTATAAATACAAGTCAAGTGAATCTCATTTGGACATCACCATCAATGATTATTCTTTCTTTATTTTGGCTCACACAAGTCTTGAGGTTGGTTCATAGAGATTGGTTTGTACAGGTCCGAAATTGCAGTGTCCGAAGCTCGCACCTGTAATCTAGGGTTTTGATTTGCAACTGTGGGGTTACCATAGGGAATTTTTAGTTGCAATTGCAGGAATGCAACCTTATCTATACGGTTGGAGGGTTTCAACTACACACACATACACTCTTGCTATGTCATTGGAAACTAGGGTTTCATTTTATCAGTTGACCATAGAGTTCAATAGTTGACCATAAATATTGATAGTTAACTATAGGCTTCTAAATTTGATTATTAGTATAGTTGGGTTCATCTCTTGTTGATTTTGTTGGATAGTTTTGTAGTTGAATATATGGATCATTGTACTCTCTCTTTACTAAAAATTTTAGGAAAATATAATAAGAAGAAGAATTTAAAATGGTTTCCCCCTTGTGTGGTTTATCCTTGGTCTCTGACCAATCCTGGTGCCTCTATGTGTGAATGATTTTCTTCTATTGTTCCTTTATGTTTCATTTCATTGTTGATGTTATTGTTATTTCTACATAATTTCATATGTTGTTAAATAATTTTATAATTCTATGGGGTCAATTCAATGTGTAAATAATGAAATGCAATTATCTAAGCAAAGAATAATATAGACCTAAGAAAAATTAACAGGGTATCAGAGCTGGGCTAAATAAAAGTCATTAAGATTTCCACTATGAAGACACCATTGATGGAATCAAGAGAGATGGAGGAGACCTAAAATAATTCTAGGGTTTGAAGGAAACCCTAGGAAATTTGCTTATTAGGGTTTAATGGATATTTAGGCTTTGGAAGAAAACCTATATTATGAAAAATGTTCGAGATATGAAATCTAGAAACCATAGCATGATCAATGTGAAGATGTTTTATCACTTGTGACAGGTTTGATGTAACCCTAGATGGGATAGTCTCAATTAGGCCTAGTTGCTAATGAAGTTGATGGAAATATTGAAGGCAACATTGTTACATGGATAATGGACAATATCAAATCTTGAAGGATTGTTCAAGAGGGAGATGATCACCTCTCATTAAAGATAAGTACATTGTAAACTTATGTTATTTCTTTGTGATAATAGACTTATTGTTTTAATTATTGCTTATACTTTCTGCATGGATGTTTGAGTATGTGAATAATTCTAACCTCTAGATGATATGTGATAAACAAATCCTTTTTGAGGATAATCTAATGTGCAGGAAGAAAAGAGAGCTAGTGCAGGAAGAAAAGAGTTGGTGTTGAAAAAGGAAAGAAGTACCTGAGGATTTTTTTTGGAAGTTTTCAAAGTAGCATTCGGAAATTAGAATATGAAACTGCTACACCGCCAATGAAAAATAGGAACTACAAGTGACATATGTATCTGAATACTTTGAGGTATGTATAGTATATTGTTTCAGTGTTATAGTTGCAGTATTTGACGGACAGGTAAGCCCTGAGGTATGACAAGAATATTACCTTCATATGAAAATAAGTTTGATTTCTAGCACATGTGATATATTGGTGCTCTTGATATTTGACAAGAATTTTACATTTTAGACATGATGGATTTCCAAAATTAGGCTAGATACATTAATTTTGATATATTGTGACTTGATACTATTTTTAAATGCTTGTGACAAGCATGGTAACCTTGATGATAAAAGTGTAACAATAATATGGATACTCAGGATCTTCTTGTTAGCCTTGTTTAGTTTCTGATAAGCTTAGAAAATATGAATGCCCTGATGTAATAAAGAAGTGATTATGATCCTTGTAGTATAAAGATGAACTTGTCTACTACCTTAATTATATGACACTAATCTTTGATGAATATTTGATGTGATGTTCATATGTGACAATGAAGCTGCTAACATTTATGAAGAATGTATGTTTTAGAACTTGAAATAGTTTGACTTTGTGACCTGACAATATTGCTAATTCATGATAGTATTATGATAGATAGGTTGATGTATTGATTAATGATGACTACAGTGGCTTCCCATTTAGAGGGAGAAACTCTCCATGAGATCTCAAAACCTATTATTATTTGTAAAAAATGAATAGAAGACACTTGAATGTTTAAGGAAGAATTATGGTCATGAATAAACATATGATGTTGTTGAAGAGGTTGTGGCAAGTTTTAATATTAGAAGAGAAGGTTTCTCCTAGTCTAAACCCCAACCATTGGGGAAAAGGCTTAAGGGTGCGGTTGTAGGCCTCCTAGCCACATGGGAGAAGGCCTATGGGTTCGATTGACCCTGTAGGATTCAAAAACTAAAATATTATGCACGAGATGAGGAGCACACGAGGAGTATGACAAACCTACAGACATGGAGCAGATGATGGAGAGTTCTATGAGAAGGGAAGTTTTAAGATCTACATAATGTTAACTTATTATAGAGAATATGAATGTCTTGTCTGATATTGTGTTTGCAAGAGACTGAAATATGCACATCAATATGTTGTTTTCCTTGACTTGATCATTTGAGCTAGTATATTACAAGAGTTGCAAGGGCTTCACAAAATTTGGCTTATTAACTTGACTTAGTATAGATGAGCAATATTGGCTTGGAGAATTGATGATTTATTTGGATTTTGACATGAAGCTTGAAAATTCAAGATATGTTTTGGCATATTGCTTGATTGAATTCACTGTGATGACAAGTTAGAGAGTTTTGATCAGATTTAGTACTTGACAATGGTGCTTTTGCCTTGAATGTGACATGATAGCATGGGTATAGTAACTCTCAGTGAATAATATTTGTATTCAATATTGATTTAGTATTGGCATCATTGGCATTTAGCACATTGATTGTAGTATAAACAATTGCGTTTCAATATGCAATGATTTTTATTACAAAAATATCACAATGAATGAATGGAACTTATACAACTTATCCTTAATATATATAATTCATATCATGATTATGTGGATGACATGATGAAGTTTGATATTGCTTGATGACAATTGGTAATAGAACAGATAGATAAGGTTGTAACTTGGTACTTAGATGTGAGCTCTACTTGGGGACTTAGATTGAAAAATTTAACAATGATATTGGTAGAAAATTTCATGGCTTTGATATTAGCTTTGATTTGACATTTAAGGATTGTTAAGCAGACTTAGTTAGTTTGATTGAACAATATTGATTTGTTTGAGATTGAGTATATTGGTTTGATCAGTATTATGTTTGAAAAAATGATCAAGGTGGATGTTGGTGGCCACCCGACTATTCCACTTGGACCCCCACCACTCTCTCTTTCAGCTTTTCAGTTTCCTTAATTGTAGCACAATTTACTATTTTTGGTAGTTTTTTGGGTCCTAAACTTCTAGAGCCGTTTTGAGGCCCTAAACAATTTTTTTGGGAAAAATAAGGCCACTCAGAAGTTCTAGTCCTTAGATATATCTTTCTAATGAGGTACTGTGCACGTCAAATGAAGATCATATGCCAAAGTTACGACCCTGGGAACTTGATGTACCAATTTACCCAAACGGGGCCCATAGTTTTGGCGCTTCATCTCCTAGGGTTAGTTTTTTGGATGTTTAGGGTTTTCCATTATTTCTCAATAATAAATAGGCCTCTGAGCCTCATTGTAACACAATTTAGAGGCATGTAGCCACCACATCTCTTTTCAGAGATACGCTACCATCACTCGAGCTAGTCTTATTTCTATTCTGTTTGTAAGTATATTTCAGTATTTGATATTAATGAAATGAAGTTTTATTTCTACTGCATCTCTGTATTTATGGTTATATCTGTAATTTTTTGTGTTCCTGCTTAAGTTCGGAATAATGGTGTTAAAGCGGTCTACTATTTCGTTGTGTTTATTTGCATGTCCCCAACGAGGTCGGGCTATAAGGAGTCAGGGATCGAATTGGTCGAACCTTTGCAAGACTAGCCTCGCAAATCTTGACGGCCTCCCATGGAAAGTCAAGGGGGTAGGAGATCCTTTCAGAATATTGCTCGAAGAATCCCTTGAGTGAAAGAGGAACACAATGATGGACAACTTTGCCCAGATCCTTCAGCGACTACCCAAGGGTGACGCATCTCGTTCCAACAGCTACTTTGGAAGCACCACACCCTTTAAGGTATAAGTTAACTTTGACATCCCCATATTTGGGGGTCAGATAGATGCGGACGCCATAGACAAATGGTTAAATATGTTATAAGAATATTTTTTCATTCATGATTTTTCCATCCGAGAAAAGATTACTTTTGCACTTCTCAAAGCCGCCCCCCACGTCAAGGACTAGTGGGAAACCTATTGTGAGAAGAAGGATGAAAGTACACCCTCACTATTTTTGGCCGCACCCACTTGAAATTCATTCCAGGATGCCATTAAGGAGCAATACTTCCTTGTAAGGAGCTATGAGGATAAATACATAAAGTGGACCACATTGCGGTAAGGAAGGGACCAAGACATGCCGAATTTTACCAATGTTTTTCATACTCTTTGCACAAAGTTGGGTATCAATGATTTTGAGAAAAATTTTGTACTCAAGTACTACGACTGCCTACATAAGTACATTAAGGATAATATGGATTTCCTGGACATCTCCTCTCTCGTCACAACATATCGATATGTTTTCAAGATTGAGAAAAAGTTTAAACAGAAAAAAACGAGACATTGGGTCTGTGAATCCAAAGAAAGGGAAAGGTGCCTCGAAACCCCAGAGTAAAAGGAAAACCCAAGGTGGGGCAACCCAGGATAACCTGCTAAATCCAAAAACAAAGAACAACACCACAAAGACAAAGAAGGACACATGAAAGTGGTGTGAGTTCCATAAGAGCTTCACTCACAACATAAGCAAGTGTCGGGCCAAGCAATCATTGGTGCCCAAGCTGAAGGCTTCTGAGTCAGACACATGTTTTGACTCTCAGGAAGAAACCAACAAGGGGAATGACAAAGGGAAGTAGATAATCGACGGGGAGCCCAGTGCCACTATGGCCACCACCAAGATTGAGAAGATTGAGCATGAAGATATAGAGGAGGGGGAACACCTATTCCACTCATAGATGTGGGTGAAGGGTTATCCTCATAGTTCATTGTTGATAACGAGAGCCAAAATAACCTCATTTCAACATAGGTCTTGAAGCGGCTGGGCCTACTAACTACAACACATCTATAGTTGTACACCATCAGGTGGCTTCACCAAGAACGAGATCTCCGCAGCAGCCAACAACGCCACCTTCCCTACAACATCAAGCCCTTCACGAATGGGGTACTGTGTGACGTTTCTCCACGTGAATTTTGTGATGTATTATTAGGACAACCATACTTGTGGAAGTGACATGTTGTATATGAGTCTAGATGCCATTTTGTTATTATTTATTTGGGTGGTAAGTTATACAAGATACTAGAGGTAGCCCCGCATATCGTTATCTCTTTGATCTCTACTAAGAAATGCAGTAAGATCATCTCCTAGACTGGGAAATATGTTTTGTTTCTGTTTCACTCTCCAAATAATAGAAAGAACGTAGCCACATCCATGGTCCCCAGGAAGGGGTTCTCCATGCAGCAAAAGCAGGTGGATATGGTCATGGAAGAATACAAGGACATCTTCTCCTCAACCATAGGAGTACACTTGAATTGTCAAGTAAAACATGCGATCTATCTTACTCCCGCAACACTTGTACCCAATGGGCCAATATATTGTCACCCCATTCTATACAATTAAGAGATCAAGCGGAAGACCTAGGAGTTGCTGCAAAAAGGGCACATTTGATCAAGTTCCTCACCTTGCAGGAGCCCGATTTTACTTGTACAGAAGAAGGATGGGACCTAGAGGATTTGAATTTATTAATAGGTAGTAAACAAAATCACTGTTAGGAACAAGTATCCAATCCCATGGATTGATGACCTTCTAGACAAACTCAAGGGGGCCAATTATTTTAACAAGTATGATCTGAAGTCCGGCTATCACTAGGCCACAGATGTATGGAAGACCACCTTCAAATCAAAAGAAGGCCTTTTTGAATGGTTGGTTATGCCCTTCAGGTTAACAAATTCCTTTGCTACTTTTATGAGGCTAATGGATGACATCTTACGACCCTTCACCAACTCATTTGTCGTTTTTTATCTGGATGACATCCTCATCTTCAGCAAGAGTTGGGAAGAACACTTGCAACATGCTATCACTAAGATTTTTTCCGTAGAAGTTATCAAAATAAGGAAAAGGCTGAGGTAACCACAAACCAATCTTTTAAGTATAGACTCTAGCCAACCTATGACTCAGAGAGGGCTCTCTCTATATGTTTTAGCTTTGTTTGCTGAGATTTTAGGCTAGTTCTTAAAGTTCAGGGGGTTTTGGATTTGTATTTGAAATTGGATGGTGGAATCCTTACGCAGATGGATAGAATGATGTCTCTGGCTATTGGGCTATGGAGTCAAAGAAGGGCATCAGAACTGGGATTAAATCATTAAAGGGAGTGTTTAATGGGCAAGCTAGTAGAGTGAAGCACATATTTTTAGGTCGAATTGGTGAAATGATCTTAACCAGGGTGAGAGAGCACTTAAGAATCCTCAAATCGGGATTAAAAGGAGGAACAAAAGATGATCATGAGAAAAGGGCAGTGAAGGATCCTTTACTATAGAATAGAGGGAAACTACCCGAACTAAGGAGCAATCAATAATTCCACGGGTTAAATACTTGGAATTGGGCGGAATTGACTATAAATGGTGGTTGAAGGTGGCTAAAGAGGTTCGTACGGTACTGGTACGGGCTGATGAACGAGCTGGGCTGTCTGCAGCGTCTGCGGATCAATGGCGGAGGTTTGTGAGAAATTTGGTTGTTTGCAGGGGTAGCAATGACTTTCTGAGTTATCAAAGCAAAATGCAAGAAAAGAGTGAAAAGAGGGGTAAACGGGATTTTATAGGAAAAACAGTTAATTTTGGCAGGTTTCACTAATTGATGAACAGTGACGGTTCTCAGTTGAAAGGGGGCAGTGGTTTTGGAGGGCCATCGCACTGCTTTTGTGGTGCGGGCGATATTCGGGAGGGGTTGCTCGATTCCATTCAGTGTTTGCCACGTAGCGTCAGGGGCCAAGAGGAAAACCACCTTATCAGGTGAGTAAAGGGCAAACATCAGGCCGACCCGATATGCTTGTGGGGCGTTGGATGTGGAGGAGGGATGATCAACGATGATCGGGAGATGGAAGTTGCACGGGGGTGAATGATGGGACTTAATAGGGGGCCCAGGGATTTAATTGCGGTGGTTTCAGGATTAGTTTAAGGGATAATCTAGGTTTAGGGGATTGGGCCAGACTGTAATGAGGGATTAGGGACTGAGGGAGGAGTTTTAATGTTTTTGTGGGATAAGGGGTAGTAACATAGTTTATAGATAAACTAAGGGGTGGGGTTAATCTATATGAGGGAGTTAAATATATACGAGATAATGGGTTTTATTGGGGATTTTTATATATTTAATTAAAAATTTAATATGAAATGAAATGAGCGGAAGGGGTATTGTGCCTTGGTGTATGAAATTTTATGCGTGTTCCATACCCTTAGTACTTTAGGATAAATGTTTGTACATAAAACATGTTTATAAAGGGGTTTTCCTAGGCAAGGGAACTTAACCTTAGGAAATGGGGTTTTGTGAGGGGGATGAATGAAATATGATGAAATTTAACACCTTTTCTTCTTAAGTCATCAAGCCGAGGTCCGGTCCCACCATAAGTCAGAGAAATGCTCTGAGTCTTTTTGACTTAAAAACTATAGGTATTAATATTTTTATTTTGGAAAGAGGAAGACTCTATCACCCCTGATAAGTACAGGCCTATAGCTCTTTGCAACGTCATCTACAAAGTTGTCTCTAAAGTGATTGCGAATGGGCTCAAGCCCCTCCTACCCATGCTCATTTCCCCGGAACAGTTAGGCTATGTAGAAGGGCAACAAATCATGGATGGAATTCTTCTCACGCACGAGATAATTCACTCCCTCAAATCCTCAAAGCAGGCATGTATGCTCCTTAAACTGGACCTCTCTAAGGCTTTTGACAAACTAAGCTGGAGTTACATTCAACACATGCTCATTGCCTTTGGTTTTTTTTCAATGTGGGTTCGATGGATTATGAGCCTAGTCACCTCTACTCAATTCTCCATCCTTATCAATGGCATTCCCTCTCGACCCTTCAAACCGTCTAGAGGCATTCGGCAGGGTGACCCCCTCTCCCCCTTTCTCTTTGTCCTAATGGATGAAGGTCTGGGGCGACACATAAAAAATGCACTTCTCTCGCATCAGCTAAAAGGCCTCTCAGTCCATAACACCCCTGCCATCTCCCACCAGCAGTTTGTCGACGACACTATGCTTTTCGGATACCCTTCAGTCCAAGAAGCCTCTCGCTTCAAAGCTCTGCTTAATGACTTCTCAGAAGCCTCGGGCACCAATGTCAACTGCACTAAGTCTCAGATATTTTTCTTTCACACCCCGCCCGCGGTTAAGACAGCGGTGACCCGCATCTTAGGATTCCCCTCTGCTGCCCTCCCTTCCAAATACCTGGCAATCTCTTCTGGAAAAGCTTGAATCCCGCCTAAACCTCTCGACTCATAGAACCTTAAACCTTGTCAGTCGAGCTGTGCTCATTAAATCAGTCTTGCAGGCGATGCCGCTCTACATGTTATCCACCTTAGCAGTGCCGAAATGGGTACTTAAAAAAATAAGAAACCTTCAGCGTTGCTTCCTATGGGGTGGCTCGGCAAGCAACCGCAAATGGGCCCTGGTTAAATGGACCACTGTCTGTACGCCCAAAGACAAAGGAGGGCTGGGTCTGAGAGACCCTGAGCATAGCAACACCATCATGGGGGCAAAAATTTGGTGGCAATGGGTCACTAATCCAGATAAACCCTGGGCCAAACTATGGACAGCCAAATATGCCAACAATAGACCTCAGGAGGAACTCATCAGGTTCACCCCCCTCGACAAGGGCTCGCTAATGTGGAATGCTGCCAAACAACACTACCAACTGATTCAAAAGCACAGCTTCTGGGAGGTAAAGAATGGCAGCTCAGCTCGCTTCTGGACAGACGCGTGGAATCAAATGCCAAAACTCAACAGCATCTTATTCCCAGACCCAGCTCCCATCAGGCAGGAGCAGCGGACGGAAACGGTTCAACAATACTGGCTACAGGAGGCGGAGCATGGCTTTAGGCAATGGAAACAGGGCAATCAGCTAATCCACAATGCAGACATTCAAGATGCTGAGCCGCTAGAATTGGAGCTAAGGAAAAGAAACATCAGATACAATGAAGGCAATGACATCCTTAGATGGGATACCTACCAAAAGGAACCTACTCTCCTTCAGAAGCATATAGAATAATAAACATCAACACAACTCCTTCTGACACCATCTGGCGCAAAATATGGGAGCTCGATTCCTGGCCTAAAATATCACACTTCCTATGGCTGGTCGGACACAAAAGGATCCTTACTTGGGATAAACTAAGAAGAAGAAATTTCCAAGGTCCTTCCTACTGCCATAACTGCAAGAGCAGTGAGGAAACCCTTCAGCATCTCCTGGATGACTGTCCCCTAGCCAATCAGCTATGGGAAAAAGCGAGCTTCAGATGTCAAAGATGATGCAGGCAGGAGAACAACATAATCAACTCCTTAAAACAGTGGCGCCAACGACCATACAAAAGTGAACTCCTTAATCGGTTATGGCACCTCATCCCGGGTCTAATTCTCTGGAGCGTCTGGAAGGAAAGAAACAAATGAATCTTCAAAAACCAATGCTCCCAACCTGAGGACATTTGGAGAAGGCTATGCGGGAATCTCCATGAAACTTTGATGCTCCGTACATGGTCGCAGGAGGATCTTCCCTCACAAGCCAATGAGCAAAGTATCCTAGACAATTGGAAACTGGTTCTTCCACAGGAATTTCAGAAGCATGACGGGGCCAAAATCAGCAGCATCAAAACTTGCAAATGGTAGGCTCCCCCAAAGAATTCCTACAAGCTCAAATTTGATGGTGCCTCTAAAGGAAACCCTGGCATAGCGGGCTTTGGAGGAATCATAAGGAACCATGAAGGCTCCCCCTTGCAGATTTATTTTGGAAACAAAGGTTGGGACACTAACAACTCAGCTGAGTTGGAAGGTCTCTGGCAAGGACTCACTCTCACTTGGCAACTCAACCTTCAGCCCCTTGTTGTGGAAGGAGACTCCCAAATCCTCATACACATGGCAAAGCGCCTTCAAAATGGATCTCAAGCAACTAAAATCGCCACCAGCTGGAGACTTGAAGCCAGGTTGAAAGAAATTGAACACTTGCTCCGCAGTAACAGAGTCATCTCCTTCACGCACACAAAAAGGGAAGGCAACAAGGTTGCTGACTTCCTAGCCAACATAGGAGTAGAAAATGCCAGTACCCTAAACACTGGGAACACCAGCATTATCTCTAACCTTGATCAGGCTCAAGAATGCGACAGACTGATCCAAAGTGAGGCAGCAGCCCCGGATGCGGGTGATGAGACGTGTGATGGGGAGGAGCCACATGGTCGACATGGGCTGCCTCGTGTCCCAACTGAACATTGATGACGCCCTTTGCCGCCATGGACAGTCGACTCAAGAAGGGCGGCAGGCATTCAATGCTACTTATGGCTCCAAGGATCGAAGGCAATTTGCAGCTATGGCGTACAAGCGCCAAGGGAACTGCTGGACAGTTTTTAAGGATGAAGAGCCGAGCCATGGAGAACAGTTGGCTGGCCGATGCTCTATCCCTCGGGTCTATTCTCTTGTGGACAGTGTTAGCGAGCTCAATTCTGATAATAGTCTGCATATTCTTCAGAGGAGATTCTGGTTCACGGTTCGCTACAACATCTCCGCTCCTGCGTTCTTCTCAACCCCTGCAGCTCCTGCAATCATGTATCGCAAAAGGGGTCCAGCCTGCGGAAGACCGGCTCGCCCTCCAGCTGAGCGCCCTCGTGTTCAGTGTTGCCGATGCCGGTGTCATAGGGGAATTCAAGCCGCCCCCTTACAGGCAAGCCAGTATATGGATTCCAACGCTCCTAACGCCGAGCCGGCCCCTGCGCCTACCTTTGGATCCGCCATATTCACCTTTAGCTTCTCGTAGGATCGCCCACGCATCAATGCACATGTTTCAGTCCTTTTCCTTGAGGACGCTCAGGACGAAGCTGGAGGAGCGAGCAGTGGTGAGAGAACTCCAGGGGGCAGCCTGGGCATGGAAGAAAGGCAACCTGTGGAGGAACCTGGACAAGACTCCAAAAGCCCTCCAGATCAGGAAGCAGCGACCTCGAAGGCGGAAGTGGAGGAGGACTGGGAAACTTTGCGAGAGAGGTATGGATGGTGTGAAGTGGTGGAGGAAAAGCCTCGAGAGTAGCCAGCTGCTGATCTGCTTCCTCTGCACACGGCGATGGTATGGGTATGTTGGAGCACTCCTTGGTTTTGAGTATGTTCATAACTCTGTTTTATGTTTTCTCTGGCCTAATTTCAACTCAAATCACTCAATGGCCAAGTATGTTGAAACCCCGACGAGGGATTTTGTGTTTTGTTCTTATGGGCAGTATCAGTTAATTGTAACGCCCCTGCGTGGGCAATCTCAGTCTATGGTCAAGCCCCTGCGTGGGCAGCTTCAGTAAGTTTTTTGCCCCTGCGTGGGTGGTTCAGTCTTTTTGAATTTTGGTTGGTGGCTCCAGACCCCTTTTTTGGGCATAGTTCCAACGCCCCTGCGCGGGTAGTTTCTGTAAATTTTCAGACCCCTGTTTGTTCAGGGCGAAGTCTGGCAGGAGTCTCTATGGCCTTTTTTGGGCCTCGTCCTAACGCCCACAGTGCCACTGATGGACTTGGGCTCTCTGTTTTCTTGTATGTAAATTGCACCCTGTACATAATATATTAGTTAGTCTTACTGAGAAAAAAAAATATTTTTATTTTGGAAGGGAAGTTAGTGAGTGTCATGGGGGTTAAACTGAATGAGGGGATGTTAAGTAAACCACATTGTGAACCATTGCCTTTGTTTTGTTTACCACTTATGCATATTTAAATGATGCATTTGGAACAATGACATAAGTGCTTTTTGTATCAAATGAAAAGATATTTCTGCAACCTTTCTACTACTTACCCACTTACTCATCCTACCATTTTTTCTTCACTTTATTTGGGTGCATTTAGGCTGGCAAAACCTTATCAATCTTTTTCTTTTCTTTACAAAATAAACTATCTAATTCTAACCTTATATCATCCAAGGGCTCAGATTAAACTGATGAGCTCCTTTTATTCACTCTACCTATCTAATTATCTGCCATGATTACACTGTTTGGTCAGATTTATTCACTACCTATGAACATAAATTCAAAGCATGAAATAGCCAAGTTTAAACATTTTAACTATCATGGATTGTGGCATAACTAACAAGTTGCACACAATAATTTATTATGCATAAAAGTAAATAGTAGTGGCATTTTGACTTGCACACTTTCATGGTCTCATTTTGTCTTTTGGGGTTCATACATTTCATTTTTTTGACCTATTTTCATTCTTTTTTGTCCTTTGATTATTCTTCTAGGACATACCCTCTTTACATTTTTTAATTTTTTTAATATGGAAAACGTTTTCAGAAAGAAAAGGTATGTACAATATTACAAGGCTTATCCTAAGTCAATCAAAATTATGACTCCTATTGGTATAGGAACCTAACAGTGGCTCCACTTGGGGATGGCATTTCCTGGTGAAATGTCAAGAACTTTGTAGATCATTAGCCTTTGAATTGCTATTGATGTTACCTTGCAAGATTATCCTCTATGCCTTTGCATTATTGATACTTATGACAGTAAATCCTTAAAGCTTAGGGCCTTCTCTTCGAGCTTCAACTTCAAAAATCACCATCCAATCCAAACTAAACTTTTTGAAGAAAAATGAAATATGTACAATGGGAAGTAAAATCAGTAGTTAGGTTCAAAATAGTGTTTGAGCATTCGACCATTCACTGGTCCACCTTCTGCTTCTGTACAATCCATTTCTCTTAGGAAGAAAGCATTATTACCTTTGAAAGCATAAATGACACATGGGCCTTTCCATATGAAATCAAATTTCCCATGCTTACCTTTATCTTCCCTCCTTGAATCCCATTTTAGGACTTTGTCACGAAGGTAGAAATCTTTAGCCTTGGTTCTTTTGTCAAAAATATTTTTAATCCTTTCCTGCACAACTTGAGATATGATATATACTTCTTCCCTGGTTTGTTGAAGATGTATTGTTTGGTTGATTATTCTTTGGATACTATTTGGTTCAACCTACAACTCTTGAAGCAACTTCATCACTGGTGTTCCCAAGGAGGATAGAAAAACAACTTCCATCCCATACACTAGTTGGTAGGGAGAGGTACCAATTGATTTCTTAGTGGTTAGTCTGTCTTCCCTTAAGGCATTGACTAACTTTTTATTCCATGTTTTCCTATTGTATTTTAACAACTTTTTGATGATGTTCACCAAAATTTTGTTTGAGGATTCTGCCAGTCCATTTCCTTGAGAATAATGGGCTGTGGAATGGCCCAGGGCTATATGATACTTGTTGCATAAATATATCATTCTTTTGGATTTAAAGGCTGTTGAATTATCAGTAATGAGCTTAGTTGGACATCCAAATCTTGATAGAATGTTGGTTTCAAGGAAGGTTATGATAACAGTGTCAATGGCTTGCCTTGAAGGTATGGCCTCTATCCATTTTATGAAATAGTCTGTGGCAGTGAGGGTCCATTTGTGTTGGGAGAATAAAGTGGGTTAATTTCACCAATGAAGTCTAAACCCCATTGTTGAAAAGATGTTTTAGCAGAGATTGGCTTGAGGGGTAAAGGTATAAGCTTTTTATTTCCCTAAAAATTTTGACATTTGTGACAGGAGGTCACATGTTTATTTACATTAGAAAACAAGGTAGGCTAGTAGAAACCGACTCTAAGAATCTTATCAGTAGTGGTTTTCCAGTAAAGGTGTCCTCCGCAGTCACCTGCATGAAACTATTGTAATACTTTGTCAGATTCATCATTTAATAAACAGTTGAGAAGAATACCTTCATGATATCTTCAAAACAAAGCATTGTCTAATATACAAAATTTTAAGGATTTCATCTTTAAAAATCTGCTTTTGGTCTTAGATAATTCAGGAGGAGCTTGTAAATTCAGTAAAACATAAATGATATCAGCATACCATGGTGATTCAATAAAGACCTAGCTGATTAGCGGAGTTGCCATCTCCTCTTCATTATCTATTTGTGCAATAAAGTTTATACCCATGGCTTGACAGTTTGATTCAGCCATGAGCTTGGCTAAACCTTGGCCCTTGCTTAACTTAGTTGGTTTGATTTCTATATCATATTCTAGAATAGTAGCAATCCATTTTCCCCTCTTTCCGTTTGGACCACCCTAATTTAGGATGTCTTTGACTACTGAATTAGGAACACAAGCCACTATATGAGAATATAAAATGTACACCCTAAATCCTTGATAGCTTTGACCAAAGCAAAGGCTTGTTTTCCCATTCTGTTATATTTTAAGGGGCATCTCCCAGGGCTTTGCTAAAGAAAGAAATAGGTTGTTCATAGCCCTGGTCATTTTTCTGTAGTAAAACTACAACAATTGTGTGCTTAGAAGCAAAGGAAAATAAGATGAAATCTCTATCAAATTTTGGACTGATCAAAACTGGTGTTCTAGTTAAGGCTAGTTTAATGTCTTAAAAGGATTTCTTAGCCTCAACAGTCCATTTTATGGTCGAATATTTTTTCAACATATTGTTTAGTGATCTAATTAATTCTGCTAGATTAGAAATAAATCTTCTAAGAAAGTTAATTTTCCCTAAGAAAGCTTGTAATTCCGTAATGTTCCTTGGATGTTGTATTTGTAAGATGGCTTCTATTCTTGCAGGGTCTATTCGGATCCATCTTTTGAAATTATATGACCTAGTAACTTTCCTTCTTCTAACCCAAAAAAAGACTTCTTGGGGTTTAAAGAAATTCCATATTTTCTGCATTTAATAAAAACCTGCCTTAGATGATCCAAATGTTGGTTGTCAGATTTTGAAAATACAGTAATGTCATCTAGGTATATCACAAGGAAGCCATGAATTTCTTTGAAAAGGCTATGTCCATAGCCCTTTGGAAAGTGGCTCTTGCATTCATTAGTCCAAAAGGAATTTTCACATATATGAATGTGCCCCAGGGAGTAGTGAAGACAATCTTGGCTTGGTCATTAGGATGAACTAAGATCTGATTGTAAACAGAAAACCCATCCAATAATGAGATTCTGGTTAATGCAACTACCCTTTGCAAAATATGATCCATTTTGGGGAGAGGGTAATTGTGTTTAAGTGATACTTTGTTGAGGTTCCTAAGGTCCACACAGAGTCTGATCTCGCCAGTTTTCTTCCTAGTTGGCACCAAGTTTGAAACCCAATCAGAAAATCTGATTGGTGCAATTATCTTAACATCATACATTCTCTGGATTTCCTTTTCAACTGAAGGTAACAGGACATGATTAATCCTTCTAAGTTTTTGTCTGAAAGGTTTTTGATTTTCTTTTATAGGGATTTTGTGTTGTATGATGCTGGTGTCATAGGACTTGAGGTCCTCATAACTCCAAGGGAAGACATTGTGAAATTATTTTAATAACTCAATGTATTTTACTCTTTCATTGGGAGGTAATGATTTAGAAAGTTTGATTAATTTTGGATTTTCATTAGTGCCTATATTACACTCCTCTATATCAGATTTCAAAGGTTCCATTTTAGGCTTTCTAGGAACATCATTTGAATCAAACAAGTCTTCCAAAGGGGTTAATCCCTTAGGTAAGAAATTTTCTTTGAGATTGATTACTTCAGTGTCTTCATTAATTATTTCATCAATCTCAACTTGCTTTAGGTTTTCTACATCTGATTTTGTAAATTTAGTGGGATGAAATCTATCTATCTCTTCACCTTCTATCTCATTTATTTCTATTTTGTTTTTAATGTTAGGATCTATTTATGTGTCAGTATCTATATTGCTATTTACAAATTATTCTTCTGAGATTAAAAAGTTGTTTATCTGTTTGTCATCAACGAATATTTGCCAATTCTTCAAAGTATCTGGAATTGTAGGTCTGTGCCTAACTTTAGCAGTGTACTGATGGCTAGGTTGAAAGGGTAATTTGCAGGGCTGGCAAACAATTCTAAACTATGAGCCTACATATTTTGTTTTCTAGGAATTACAAAAACCTTGGTTTCTAAGAAAGTGTTTAGTATTTCTACAATGGTTCCGCTATAACAACTTAATCTAGGGTCTTTAGTCATATATACAACATTAATTTGTTTTATAACTAGTTCAGAGTCTCCCATGACAGAAACTATTATAGATCATATATTACTAACTAGTTTAAGACCTAAAATTAGTGCTTCATGCTTGGCCATATTGTTAGTACATTTAAAATTTAGCTTGTATGCATGGCCTTCTGAGTGATCATTCTCCAGATTGTATATCCAAACTCCTGCTCCTGCTCCAAACTTATTGACTGACACATCAAACTCAAGATGCCACAATATCTCATGTTCATAATTCTCATCAATTGGTGCCACAAAATTTTCCTCGTCTTGACTACCTTGTGTAGTGGAAAGTTCTAAAGTTTGGACAATTTCCTCTAGTTTTGAAACTGCAATTTCTTTTGGTTTTGTATCAACACTATCTAAAAGAGTTTCTTGTGTTTGATCAACATTATACAGGATAAAAGAATCAATGTCTGAATGTACGGAGTAGATAGGAAAGTTTTGAGGCCGATCCTGGCTACTTACCATGTATTTCATTAAAGTTTCTTGGTACATCTTCTTGGGTTGTCCAAAAACAGAAATTGTTGCATAGGACAAATCAAGTTGTAGAGATCCCTGAAGTTTGGCTCCTCATGATCTAGATTGCAGCATGCCATACTTCCGTGGGATGTCAACAACCACAATATCCATAAGGATGCTTTTGGCAGGATATTGAACTAAGGTAACACACATGTCTTTAATCAACCCCAGAAACTTTACTTGACTTGAGTCAAATGCAAATAAGTCCTTGTAAGGTCTTGTAATGTCTAGGTTCAATTTCTCCATTACTAATTTGGGCATTAAGTTGTGGGAGGCCCTAGAATCCAACATTGAACTATGAAGAATTTTGTCATGGATGTTAAGGCTAATGTAGAAAGGTGGTATTCCTCCTTCTAGTGGTTTCCCATTAACATCTGGACCAAATATAAGTTCTGGTTGGTCATCAAATAGGTTAACATAATCTTCAATTTTAGCAATGTTTACGATCTGGTTTATCTATGTTTTGTAGGTTTCATTCTTGATTAGTTATGTTAAAGGGGCTGAAATATTTAGGTTAGATACCTCTGCTCCCAAATTGAATGGAAAAGGGGCCTTCTCTGTTTGAGGGTTTTGAATTTTCACAATAGGGATTTGAGTGGGATGGTATTCTTTTCCTTTATTGGGGACCTCTTTTTGTGAATTTTCTAATCTAGTGTTTTGAGGTGTGTCTATCGGTTTTTTAGGGGGAATTGAAGTAGAGGGTTGATCATCAGAAGTTTGATTAGGGGTTATATCTACAATACTGGGGCCAAAAGGATTCTAGTTTTGTCTAAGGAGAAGCTGGAGGATTTTAGAAACCGAGGCTTCTTTGATTTTATTGGGTTGATTTGGCATTGTTTTCCTGGTTTGATCAGGAATATCAGAATTCTTTTTAATTCTTAGGTTATACTTTTTATGCACTTCAAAGATGGTAGAATCATAACCTTGTCTATAATCAAATGACTCTCCAGACTGGATTTGCAATTGCTGCAGCATATGCAATTCCTGATCATCTTGGGTAAGAAAAATAACACCTTCATCATATAATCCCATCAGGTTAATCTGTGTGTCTTGCTTTGGGTCTTCAGGATGGGATTTTTCTGCATAATTTTCTTGGAAAGGATGCCTAATATTCTGATCAAGTCCGTTTTTCCCAGTGTTTTGGTTTTTCCTAAAGTTTGGGTTTCTAACTGGAGGTGCTTATTGATTATCCCACTAGGGTTTCCTCTCTATATTCTCTATTCTATCCATTAACTTTTCCATGTCTTTCGCTAAGTTATCTATTTTAATGTCAGAGGGTGAAGGCTCATCTTTAGCTGTTCCTCTTCTTTCATTCCTAAATCTAGCTCTTTTAACTAATAAATTAGCCTCTACACTTACAACTACACTTTGCATATCTTCTAGGGTTGGGGGTTTTCTTTTCCTGAGATGGAATTCCATGTCTGTGTCAAAACCATCAGGGAAGTTTATTAAAGCTAAGTCAGGTGGGGGTCTAAGATTAACTGGAATTGCATTGTATATATTGTTAAATCTGGTGCAGTAATCTTGAATAGTTTCATTGGGTCCCCTCCTAATATTTTCATATTCTGAAAGGATATGTAGAGGATTCTTTTTCTTTTCCCATCTATTCAAAAATTGATGATGAAATACTTCTAAACTACCAATACTATTATCAGGTAGTGATCTAAACCACTTCCTAACATCACCAGCTAAAGTCTGAGCAAATAGTCTCATTTGGACATCCACAATATCAATTTCATGAAGTTCAAAGTAGTTTGTCATTTTATTAACATGGTGCTGTCTAGTGTAGTGTGCTATGCCATCAAATTGGACAATTTTACTGTGGTAGTCTACTGGCATGGCACCAAGTGGAGTAGGTAAGACAAGGAGAGAATATCTACTTGCCATGCCTATAAGCTGGGAAGGGCTAAGATGTGGGGCTAAAACACTGGAAGATGATACAATAGTGGAGGATGAACTAGGATTGGTGAGTGGTAAATGAGTTGTGCTAGGTTGGTAAGGGAGTGAGGGTATGAATGGTGGTGGGGAATTGACTTCAGAAGTAGAAGGGAATAATGGTGAACTAAGAGTAGTGGATAATTGTTCAGAAATCTCAGGGATCTTGGCAGTAGTAAGGGATGATTGTGGTGAATTCAAAATGTACTCATCAATTCATTTGTTGGATTTTTAGACTTCAAGGTCTGCAATAAACTTAGGATCTAGGATTGTGTCACAAATTTCACTTTCAGACTTTTATTTAAATAGTCACAAATCAAATTTCTCATCAAAGGGAATATCTTCTAAAAACAACCATTCATCAGGGCATGAATTAGCTTTAACTAAGGGTGTGTGACTGGTTGAACTTTCTTCTGTTTTGGATTTTCTTGAAATCAGGTTAGGATTATCAAATACCGAGGGAGGGTTTGGATCTAGGTTAGCCCTAGTATAATGAGTTCTCCTTGAAGCCAAAATTTCAGAATTTTTCAAATTGTTTTCTTTTTGTGAGAAATAACTTATAATAAATTACTTTAAGAGGATCAAAATACAGAATTAAAAATTTCTTAAAGATTGATTAGGACTGAGGGTTTTTCCCTAGTATGGTTGCCACTATGTTATCACTTAGAAATTTTCCCTAGAAGTTATTAGAAGCAGGAAAAGAACGAGGTAACCACAAACCAATATTTTAAGTATAGGCTCTAGCCAACCTATGACTCAAAGAGGGCTCTCTCTATATGTTTTAGCTTTGTTTGTTGAGATTTTAGGCTAGTTCTTAAGGTTCAAGGGGTTTTGGAATTGTATTGGAAGTTGGATGGTGGAATCCTTACACAGATGGATAGCATGATGTCTTTGGCTATTGCACTATGGAGTCAAAGAAGGGTAGCAGAACTGGGATTAAATCATTAAAGGGAGTGTTCAATGGGCAAGCTAGTAGAGTGAAGCACATATTTTTAGGTTGAATGGGTGAAATGATCTTAACCAAGGTGAGAGAGCACTTAAGAATCCTCAAACCAGGATTAAAAGGAGGAATAGAGGATGATCATGAGAAAAGGGCAGTTAAGAATCCTTTACTATAAAAACCTGAACTAAGGAGCAATCAAGAATTCCTTAACTTAGATAATTTAGCAGAAAACATAAAAAATGCATAATAGTCAAAACAGAGTACAATGAAGCAAGTTCTGAGATATCATTCCATATTATAGCATTTAGATTTTAGATATATTTAAGATTATGGAAAAACTTTTAAAGAAAAGTGACAACACAAAAGAAGATACTTGTTTGTATTTCACACTACGCATGAATCCAATTAAATGTCTTTGCTTTACTCAATAATCCAGCTTGCTGGTCCAATAGTGATACAATATCTTACAGTCTTTGATCAAGAAAACTATAGAGATGTTTAAGAATCCACCCTACATACTTCGAATTATGAAGTATCTATACAAAAAATTATTACAAAATATCTCAAAACAACTTGAGATTTAATCTAGGAAATACAAATATCTTCTTGCAAGAAGATAGAGACAGCTAATGCACTGTTTCATGCTGTCCCTTTTATTATGGTTGTGCTGGCCTTTATTGTTGAAGTGTTAGCCTTTTAATCTGGCTTGCAGTTGTGAATTTTCACGCTGGAGTCTTCTTTACTTTCGTCTTTCAATTGATACTCTTTAACTCTGATACTCTTTGACCCTATTGTGCTGTTTTTACCTGTTTTACCTGGCTGTTTTGTTTTTACTGTGTAGTAAATTTCTGCTGTAAATTTATCACAGTAAATCTGTCATTTTCTCCCACCATTCCACATCAGGTAACTTTACATTCATCATTCTCCTGTAAATTTCATCAACTTCAGTATATTTGGAAAATTTGGGCTTGGTGAGGAATAAACGTTTGACCTCATGTTCTAGGAAAAACAAGTTTTCAAATGTGCCATATAACACTTTGCCTGTTGGCAGAGCTTTTATGGATGAAGAACTGGCTTGTTCCTTAGCCAATTTTCTGATTCTATCACCATAGTCCAACTATGTCATGAGCTTGTCGTTGATAACCATAGGATTGGGCAGATCTTTCTCCCTTAAAATCTTGAATTCAGCCATGGACCTATCAATGGCTAAACGCATATTGTGGCACTTTTCTTCCAAATTAAGCATAAGGTTCCTTTTAGAAAGGACCTTGCTTATTTCTAAAATCGTAGAAGTCCTATCTTCTATATTTAGCTCTTGGAGCTCATATCTATTCTTGCTGTTGAGGAAGTGGATGAGTCTATTTGCATCCTCTGGCTTATTTCCCAACTCCTCCTCCACTTTCTAGATAGCTTTTGTGGCTATCTTTACTAACTCTGTTAAAAAATAACTTGAATTGATGGCCAAATATCATTGATAGAGTCAATGACATTGGCCCATAACATTTCCTTGGTTTGTCCAAGTGGTTTCTCTAGTGTTAAATTCTTCACTAGGATTTTGATTCTCTCACCCATTCTCTGGGCCTTTTGTGCTTCTTCTTTCTGCTTCAGTTGGGCAAGTTTGCAGTCTGTCTCCAAAATTGCAACCTTTTTTTTTAACCTGTTCATTTCAGTAGCCTGGATAGACATATCTTCCATGGCTTTGACTAGTTCTGTTGCTTTCCCTCCTGATGCACCTGCTGCTGATGTAGACTCTATTGTTGCTGGCAAGGCTATTGCAAGTGGAGTTGTGGGTGCCAAAGATGCTGCTAGTGTGTATGGCACTGCTGTGAAGACTGTGGGGATAACACTTGTTGAAGAAGTGGCCACATATGCTTATTTTAATTGGATTAAAGCATCAAATTCCTTTTCAATGTCTTTTAGTTGATGATTCAGGTTCAAGAATAAGTCCATCAACTCCTCATGTTTGGTTTGATTCTCTATGACTTTTAGAGTTTGAGGATGTTTCAGCTGAGGCATTTTCAATTGCCTCTTAAGTGCAGCAATATCATCATTTTTCTTCTTAATAAGCTGCTCTGTAGCTTTTATATCCTTGGGATCGTGTCCCAATTCAATCACTAAGTCCTCTAAGGACTTGATCCTTGTATCGTTGGCCTGTGAGGAGGCCTTCTCTAATTGGAATTGTGCTGAGATGTTGTTCAGGTAGTTCTATAGCTGATGGGAAGCTTGGCTTTACCTGTTAGGGGGGAGTATATCATCTCTCCAGCCTGTTTGTGTAGTTTAATATGGTCTATGGGATGAATATCGCTTGCCAACACTTCAAAATCTACCCTTTTGAAATCTGATGCTGCCTTTGGTTGCTGGGCTATAGGCCTAACATAGGTAATTTGCAGCTTCCCCTCTTTAATGTCAAAGGCTGACATTAGCCTTGTTTGATTGGTAGGAGTCAACTTTAGGTACTGAGCATATGTTTGGGCCTTAAGCCTCTCATTTCTAGCTTTGATTTCTTTATATCTTTCCTTGATATCTTGGTCTTTGTCAGTAGGCATTCTAAAGGAAGATACTTCAACACTAAGCTGCCTTTCCAACATCTGAGTTTGTGATGTGGAAGGCTCTTGCATGCCTCCAGATGGAGTAGCAAGCCTACTTCTTTCTGCACCTATATTTGTGACCTTAGCTGAGTCTTCAGCATATTCCTACTCAGAGGCTAGATTTAGCCTTTGCCGCTTGTTTGATTCCTACTACAAATTAGAGGTGGCCATTCTTGAAGTGGAAGCCCCTTCACTGTTTCTTTTTGGGATTTTCTCCTCATTCTGAGGAGTTTGCATAACTAGAGGAGTACTCATGGTTCTTTCTAGTTCTTCTGGTACCTGCAGAAAAGAGCTGTCATCAAGATTCTTTTCTAAATCAATTAGAGCATTCTCTATGTCTACTCTGGTGCTGTCTTAGTCTACTAGGGTACCCTCCACCCATTCTGTCTGATTTGCATATGCTTCTATTTCAGGTATGGGATGGTGAATGAAAGGTCATAGATTGAACTTTTGTCTCTTCTTTGTGATGAATTGCAAAGGATCATATCTCCAGAAAAAACTTCATAGGAACTTCATTCTCTGTAGAATTAGGTCTGCTTCTTTGCCTGCCTCCCTAGAGTTTCATATGAAGGGGCCTAGTTGGTCTTTTATCTTGAAATTGGGCTTCTTCTTGGTATTGACGAAGTTTACTTCATCTGCATTGATGATTTGTCTATAGTATTCTAATGCAAACAACCTCATTGGGAGGTATCTTGGTAGCTTGTATGGTGCCAACATGCAGCCATAGATTTTGATTTCTGTATGGTTCTGGTAAAGGTACCAATCACCCACTTTGGTCTGTTTAGACAATTGAAGGACTCTCTTTATTTCTGGACTGATTCTAGGAGGAGGGCTTCCAGTCAACATTGTCATGACTGGGTGTACAAATAAATCAACAAAATCAGAATAAGAGTATGGAGACTGAGATTGGTGGATCAATGGGGTCCAAAAAATGACTGACATGGGTTGACCTTTGGTGTCCAACTTCTGAAGGGTGAATGGGAACTTATCAGGTTGGTAATATAAGAACGTATGGTATAAAACTGTGTACTTGAAAACCTTTTCATTGTTCATTCTAAGGAATTGCTCATGCATCCTATCAACTATAAATTGGGCATAGTCATAAATGACAGTAGGAGGCTACTCTGGAGTGTAGATGAACATGAAGGCAAGGATTAATTCATCAATGTATTCACTAGTGGTGTACCCCTAAAATGAAGGATATCATGGCTATGATATTTTGACCCCATGGGGAAAAGATAACAGCTACATATGGGGGGGTGGGGTCCTTAGGGATGCGTCTCTCTTCTGTGATGAAGGTAATGGAATAGTTTTGCCAATTTTCAAGAGCTATGTTTGGGATACAGGTCCAACAAATCTCCAATTGAGAGTGGGGTTAGGCTTGGTCCTAGTTGGAGCTGCAACATTCATTAATAGACTCAACAGTGATGGTGAAAAGGACCTTCTGGTCATGAGACATGACAGTTTTGTGACTGCAGACGTAGCAAGCATAGCACATATGAACAATTTCAGGAAAAATATGGACTTGGGGGAACTGGTACTTGGGAAAATTTGACTCCCAAAGGCCAATTTCATCAGCATGGTTCAAGAACTTGTCCTTACTTTGGAAATGTACTTTGAGTGGAGACTCTTGGGTAGAGGTCTCTTTTATTTGGAAATCTTTATCAGCTAAAGGAGAGTGGTCTAGGTCTAAATGAGGTGTAGTGATGGGCCTTACACCCATAGCAATTGGGGCAACCATCCTCAGTTCTTGTGGATTTGAGTGTGGGGGGTGATTAAGAGTTTTAAGGAAACAAAGGTTTTGCAGTTGTTTATGGCTCACAATGTTAAATTTTAAGGAAATTTGATATTTTTTACTTAACTAACAGTGTCACGAGGGTGAATTGACTCTGAATTTGATATTGGAGTTGGAATTCCACGAATAAATACCCGGAATTGGGTGGAATTGACTGTAAATGGTGGTTGAAAGCGATTGCAGAGGTTTGTACGGTACTTGTACGAACTGATGAATGAATTGGGCTGTCTGCAGCACTTGCGGATCAATGGTGGAGGTTCGTGAGCAATTTGGCTGTTTGTAGGGGTCGCAATGAGTTTTTGAGTTCTCAAAGGGAAAATGTGTGAAAAGAGTGAAAAGAGGGGTAAACGGGCTTTTATAGGAAAAAAGGTTAATTTTGGTGGGTTTCAGTAATTGATGAATAGTGACAGTTTTCTATTGAAAGGGGGCACTGGTTTTGGATGGCCATCGCAACGCTTTTGTGGTGTGGGCGGTATTCAGGAGGGATTGCTCGATTCCATTCAGCGTTTGCCACATAGTGTCGGGGGACGGGAGGAAAACCACCGTATCGGGTAGGTAAACGGCTGCCTCGATATGCTTGTGGGGTGTTGGATGTGGAGGAGGGACGATCAATGGTGATCGGGAGATGGAAGTTGTGCAGGGGTGAATGATGGGACTTAATTGGAGGCCCAGGGATTTAATTGCGGTGGTTGCTGGATTAGTTTAAGGACTAATCCAGGTTTAGGGGATCGGGCCAGACTGTAACGAGGGATTAGGGACTGAGGGAGGGGTTTTAATGTTTTTTGCGGGATAAGGGGTAGTAGCATAGTTTATAGATAAACTAAGGGGTGGGGTTAATTTATATGAGGGAGTTAAATATATACGGGATAATGGGTTTATTGAGGATTTTTATATATTTAATTAAAAAGATAATATGAAATGAAACGAATGGAAGGGGTATTGTGCCTTGGTGTATGAAATGTTATGTGCGTTCCATACCCTTAGTACTTTAGGATAAATGTATTTGGTGGGTTTTTGTACATAAAACGTGTTTATAAAGGTGTTTTCCTAGGCAAGAGAACTTAACCTTAGGAAATGGAGTTTTGTGAGGGGGATGAATGAATTATGATGAAGTTTAACACCTTTCCTTCTTAAGTCATCAAGCCAAGGGTTTGGTCGCACCAGAAGTTAGAGAAATGCTTTGAGCCTTTTTGACTTAAAAACTATAGGTATTAATATTTTTATTATGGAAGGGAAGTTAGTGAGTGTCATGGGAGTTAAACTGAAAGGGGATGTTAAGTAAACCACATTGCGAACCATTGCTTTTGTTTTGTTTACCACTTATGCATATTTAAATGATGCATTTGGAACAATGACATAAGTGCTTTTTGTATCAAATGACAAGATATTTCTACAACCTTTCTACTACTTACCCACTTACTCATCCTACCATTTTTTCTTCACTTTATTCTGGTGCATTTAGGCTAGCAAAACCTTATCAATCTTTTTCTTTTCTTTACAAAATAAACGAGCAAAGCCTTATCAATATTTTTCTTTTCTTTACAAAATAAACTATCTAATTCTAACCTTATATCATCCAAGGGCTCAGATTAAACTGATGATCTCCTTTTATTCACTCTACCTATCTAATGATCTACCAAGATTACACTGTTTGGTCAGATTTATTCACTACCTATGAACATAAAATTCAAAGCATGAAATAGCCAAGTTTAAACATTTCGAATATCATGGATTGTGGCATAAGTAACAAGCTGCACACAATCATTTATTATGCATAAAATTAAATAGTAGTAGCATTTTGACTTGCACACTTTCATGGTCTCTTTTTGTATTTTGGGGTTCATATATTTCATTTTTTTTTGTCCTTTGATTATTCTTTTAGGACATACCCTGTTTACATTTTTTAATTTTTTAATATGGAAAACATTTGCAGAAAGAAAAGGTATGTACAATATTACAAGGCTTATCCTAAGTCAATCAAAATTATGACTCCTATTGGTATAGGAATCTAACAGTGGCTCCACTTGGGGATGACATTTCCCGGCTAAATGTCAAGAACTTTGTAGATAAGTAGCCTTTGAATTGCTATTGATGTTACCTTGCAAGATTATCCTCTATGCCTTTGAATTATTGATACTTATGATAGTAAATCCTTAAAGCTTAGGGCCTTCTCTTCGGGCTTCAACTTCAATAATCACCATCCAATCCAAACAAAACGTTTTGAAGAAAAATGAAATATGCACAATGGGAAGTAAAATCAATAGTTAGGTTCAAAATAGTGTTTGAGCATTCGATCATTCACTGGTCCACCTTCTCCTTCTGTACCATCCATTTCTCTTAGGAAGAAAGCATTATTACCTTTGAAAGCATAAATGACATATGGGCCTTTCCATAGGAAATCAAATTTCGCATGCTTATCTTTATCTTCCCTCCTTGAATCCCATTTTAGGACTTTGTCACCAAGGTAGAAATCTTTAGCCTTGGTTCTCTTGTCAAAAATCTTTTTAATCCTTTCCTGCACAACTTGAGATCTGATATATACTTCTTCCCTGGTTTGTTGAAGATGTATTGTTTGGTTGATTCTTCTTTGGATGCTATTTGGTTCAACCTGCAACTCTTGAAGCAACTTCATCACTGGTGTTCCCAAGGAGGATGGAAAAACAACTTCCATCCCATACACTAGTTGGTAGGGAGAGGTACCAATTGATTTCTTAGTGGTTAGTCTGTCTTCCCTTAAGGCATTGACTAACTTTTTATTCCATGTTTTCCTATTATCTTCTAACAACATTTTGATGATGTTCACCAAACTTTTGTTTGAGGATTCTGCCAGTCCATTTCCTTGAGAATAATGGGCTGTGGAATGGCCTAGGGCTATATGATACTTGTTGCATAAATCTATAATTCTTTTGGATTTAAAGGCTGCTGCATTATCAGTAATGAGCTTAGTTGGACATCCAAATCTTGATAGAATGTTGGTTTCAAGGAAGGTTATGATAACAGCGTAGTGGCTT
This sequence comes from Pinus taeda, assembly GCA_000404065.3. Taxonomy (NCBI): domain Eukaryota; kingdom Viridiplantae; phylum Streptophyta; class Pinopsida; order Pinales; family Pinaceae; genus Pinus; species Pinus taeda. Next base: position 29,822 of record APFE031122837.1, read on the forward strand.
GCCTTAAAGGTATGGCCTCTATTAATTTTGTGAAGTAGTCTGTGGTAGTGAGGATCCATTGGTGTTGGGCAGAAGAAAAGAAGGCAGGCCACTAGAAACTGGCTCTAAGAATCTTATCAGCAGTGGTTTTCTAGTAAAGGTGTCCTCCACAGTCACCTGCATGAAACTCTTGTAATACTTTTTCAAATTCATCATTTAATAAACAGTTGAGAAGAATACCTTCATGATTTCTCCAAAACAAAGCATTGTCTAATATACAAAATTTTAAGGATTTCATCTTTAAAAATCTGCTTTTGGTCTTAGATAATTCAGGAGGATCTTGTATTTTCAGTAAAACATAAATAATATCAGCATACCATGGTGATTCAATAAAGGCTTGGCTGATTAGTGGAGTCGCCATCTCCTCTTCATTATCTATTTGTGCAATAAAGTTTATATCCAGGGCCTGATAGTTTTATTCAGCCATGAGCTTGGTTAAACCTTGGCCCTTGATTAACTTAGTTGGTTTGATTTCTATATCATATTCTAGAATAGTAGCAATCCATTTTCCCCTCTTTCCATCTGGACCACCCTGAGTTAGGATGTCTTTGACTACTGAATTAGGAACATAGGCTACTATATGAGAATATAAAATGTACACCCTAAAAACCTTGATAGCTTTGACCAAAGCAAAGACTTGTTTTTCCATTATGTTATATTTTAAGGGGGCATCTCTCAGGGATTTGCTAGAGAAAACAATAGGTTGTTCATAGCCCTAGTCATTTTTTTTGCAGTAAAATTGCAGCAATTGTGTGCTCATAAGCAAAGGAAAATAAGATGAAATCTGTGTTAAATTTTGGACTGATCAAAACTGGTGTTCTAGTTAAGGCTAGTTTAATGTCTTCAAAGGATTTCTTAGCTTCAACAGTCCATTTTATGGTCGAATATTTTTTCTACATATTGTTCAATGATCTAATTAATTCTGCTAGATTAGAAATAAATCTTCTAAGAAAGTTATTTTTCCATAAGAAAGCTTGTAATTCCCTACTGTTCCTTGGATTTTGTATCTGTAAGATGGCTTCTATTCTTGCAGGGTCTATTCAGATACCATCTTTTGAAACTATATGACCTAGTAACTTTCCTTCTTCTAACCCAAACAAAAACTTCTCGGGGTTTAAAGAAATTTCATATTTCCTGCATTTAATAAAAACCTGCCTTAGATGATCCAAATGTAGGCTGTTATATTTTAAAAATACAGTAACGTCATCTAGGTATATCACAAGGAAGTCATGAATTTCTTTGGAAAAGGCTATGTCCATAGCCCTTTGGAAAGTGGCTCCTGCATTCATTATTCCAAAAGGCATTTTCACATACATGAATGCGCCCCAAGGAGTAGTGAAGGCACTCTTAGCTTGGTCATCAGGAGGAACTAAGATCTGATTGTAACCAGAATACCCATCGAATAATGAGATTCTGGTTGATCCAACTACCCTTTGCAAAATATGATCCATTTTGGGGAGAGGGTAATTGTCTTTAAGTGATACTTTGTTGAGGTTCCTAAGGTCCACACAGAGTCTGATCTTGCCAATTTTCTTCCTAGTTGGCACAAAGTTTGAAACCCAATCAAAAAATCTGATTGGTGCAATTATCTTAGCATCATACATTCTTTGGATTTCCTTTCAATTGAAGGTAACAGGGCAAGATTCATCCTTCTAAGTTTTTGTCTGAAAGGTTTTTGATTTTCTTTTATAGGGATTTTGTGTTGTATGATGCTGGTGTCATAGGATTTGAGGTCCTCATAACTCCAAGCAAAGACATCCTAAAATTCTTTTAATAACTCAATGTATTTTACTCTTTCAGTGAGAGGTAATGATTTAGAAATATTGATCAATTTTGGATTTTCATTAGTGCCTATATTACACTCTTCTATATCAGATTTCAAAGGTTCCATTTTAGGCTTTCTAGGAACATCATTTGAATCAAACAAGTCTTCCAAAGGGGTTAATCTCTTAGGTAAGAAATTGTCTTTGAGATTGATTACTTCAGTTTCTTCGTTAATTATTTCATCATTCTCAACTTGCTTTAGGTTTTCTATATCTAAACTTGTAAATTTAGTGGGATGAAATCTATCTATCTCTTCACCTTCTATCTCATTTATTTGTATTTTGTTTTTAATGTTAGGATCTATTTATGTGTCAGTATCTATATTGCTATTTACAAATTCTTCTTCTGAGATTAAAAAGTTGTTTATCTGTTTGTCATCAACGAATATTTTCCAGTTCTTCAAATTATCTGGAATTGCAAGTTTGTGCCTAACTTCAGTAGTGTATTGATGGTTAGGTTGAAAGGGTAACTTGCAGGTGCTAGCAAACATTGCTAAACTATGAGCCTCCATATTATGTTTTCTAGGAATTACAACAACCTTGGTTTCTAAGAAAGTCTTTAGTATTTCTACAATGGTTCCCCTGTAACAACTTAATCTAGGGTCTTTAGTCATATATACAACATTAATTTGTTTTATAACTAGTTTAGAGTCTTGCATGATAGAAACTCTTATAGCTCCTAGATTCCTAACTAGTTTAAGACCTAAAATTAGTGCTTCATACTCAGCCATATTGTTAGTACATTTAAAATTTAGTCTGTATGCATGGCCTTCTAAGTGATCATTCTCCAGATTGTATATCCAAAATCCTGCTCCTGCTCCAAACTTATTGACTGACACATCAAACTCAAGATGCCACAATATCTCATGTTCATAATTCTCATCAACTGGTGCCACAAACTTTTCCTCATCTTGACTACCATGTTTAATGGAAAGTTCTAAATTTTGGATAGTTTCATCTTGTTTTGAAACTGCAATTTCTTTTGGTTCTGTATCAACATTGTCTAAAAGAGTTTCTTGTGTTTGATCAGCATTATATAGGATAAAAGAATCAATGTCTGAATGTACGGAGTAGATAGGAAATTTTTGAGGCCGATCCTGGCTACTTACCATGTATTTCATTAAAGTTTCTTGGTAGAGCTTCTTGGGTTGTCCAAAAATAGAAATTGTTGCATAGGACATATCAAGTTGTAAATATCCCTGAAGTTTGGCTCCCCATGATCTAGATAACAACATGCCATACTTCGGTGGGATGTCAGCAACCACAATATCCATAAGGATGCTTTTGGCAGGATATTGAACTAAGGTAACACATAGGTCTTTAATCAACCCCAGATACTTTACCTGACTTGATTCAAATGAGAATAAGTCCTTGTAAGGTCTTGTAATGTCTAGGTTCAATTTCTCCATTACTGATTTGGACATTAAGTTGTGGGAGGCCCCAGAATGCAACATTAAATTATGAAGAATTTTGTCATGGATGCTAAGGCTAATGTAGAAAGGTGGTATTCCTCCTTCTAGTGGTTTTCCGTTAACATCTGGACCAAATATAAGTTCTGTTTGGTCATCAAACAGATTAAAAAATTCTTCATTTTCAACAATGTTTAGGGTCTGGTTTATCTGTGTTTTGTAGGTTTCATTATTGATTAGTTCTGTTAAAGGGACTGAAATCTTTAGCTTAGCTACCTCTACTCCCAAATTGCATGGAAAAGGGGCTTTCTCTGTTTGAGGGTTTTAAATTTTCACATCAGGGATTTGAGTGGGATGGTCTTCTTTTCGTTTATTAGGGATCTCTTTTGTGAATTTTCCAAACTAGTGTTTTGAGGTGTGTCCACTAGTTCTTTTAGGGGGAATTGAAGTAGAGGGTTGATCATCAGAAGGTTGATTAGGGGTTATATCTACAATGGCGGGGCTAGAAGGATTCTGGTTTTGTCTAGGGAGAATCTGGAGGATTTTATAAACCAGGGCTTCTTTGATTTTCTTGGGTTGATTTGGAACTGTTTTCTTGGTTTGGTCAGGAATATCAAAATTCTTTTTACTCATTAGGTTATACTGTTTATGCACTTCAAAGATGGTAGAACCATAACCTTGTTTATAATCAAATGACTCTCCAGACTAGATTTGCAATTGTTGCAACATATGCAATTCCTGATCATCTTGGGTAAGAAAAAACAACACCTTCATCATCTAATCCCATCAGGTTAATCTGTGTGTCTTGCTTTGGGTCTTCAGGATGGGATGTTTCTGCATAATGTTTTTGTAAAGGAGGCCTAATATTCTGATCAAGTGCATTTTTCCCAGTGTTTTGGTTTTTCCTAATGTTCAGGTTTCTAACTGGAGGTTCCTGTTGATTATCCCACTGGGGTTTCCTCTCTATATTCTCTATTCTATCCATTAACTTTTCCATGCTTTTCGCTAAGCTATCTATTTTAATGTCAGAGGGTGAAGGCTCATCTTTAGTTGTTCCTCTTCTTCCATTCCTAGCTCTAGCTCTTTTAACTAATAAATTAGCCTCTACACTTACAACTACACTTTGCATATCTTCTAGGGTTGGGGGTTTTCTTTCCCTGAGATGGAATTCCATGTCTATGTCAAAACCATCAGGGAACTTTATTAAAGCTAAGTCAGGTGAGGGTCTAAGATTAACTGGAATTTCATTGTATATATTGTTAAATCTGGTGCAGTAATCTTGAATAGTTTCATTGGGTCCCCTCCTAATCCTTTCATATTCTGAAAGGATATGTAGAGGATTCTTTTTCTTTTCCCATCTATTAAAAAATTTCTGATGAACTACTTCTAAATTACCAATACTATTATCAGGTAGTGATCTAAACCATTTCCTAACATCACCAGCTAAAGTCTGAGCAAATAGTCTCATTTGGACATCCACAATATCAATTTCATGAAGTTCAAAGTAGTCTCTCATTTTATTAACATGGTGTTGTGCAGTGTGGTGTCCTATGCCATCAAATTGGACGATTTTGCTCTGGTAGTCTACTGGCATGGCACCAAGTGGAGCAGGTAAGACAAGGGGAGCATATCTATTTACCATGCCTATAAGCTGGGAAGGGCTAAGATATGGGGCTAAAACAATGGAAGATGATACAGTAATAGAGGATGAACTAGGACTGGTGAGTGGTAAATGAGCTGTGCTAGGTTGGTAAGGAAGTGAGGGTATGAATGGTGGTGGGGAATGGACTTCAGAGGTTGAAGGGAATAATGGTGAACTAAGAGTAGTGGACAATTGTTCAGAAAGCTCAGGAATCTTGGTAGTACTAAGGGATGATTGTGGTGAATTCAAAATGTACTCATCAATTGATTTGTTGGATTTTTGGACTTCAAGGTTTGCAATAAACTCAGGATCTAGGACAATGTCACAAATTTCACTTTTAGACTTTGATTTAAATAGTGACAAATCGAATTGCTCATCAAAGGGAAGATCTTCTAAAAACAACCATTCATCAGTGCATGAATTAGCTTTAACTAAGGGTGTGTGATTGACTAAACTTTCTTCTATTTTGGATTTTCTTGAAATCAGGTTGGGATTATCAAATATCGAGGGAGGGTTTGGATCTAGGTTAGCCCTAGTATAATGAGTTCACCTTGAAGCCAGAATTTCAAAAATTTTCAGATTGTTTTCTTTTTGTGAGAAATATCTTCTAATAAATTACTTTAAGAGGATCAAAATACAGAATTAAAAATTTCTTAAAGATTTATGAGGACTGAGGGTTTTTCCCCAGTATGGTTGCCACTATGTTATCACTTCGAATTTTTCCCTAGAAGTTATCAGAAGAAGGAAAAGACTGAGGTAACCACAAACCAATCTTTAAGTATAGGCTCTAGCCAACCTATGAGTTAGAGAGGGGCTCTCTCTATATGTTTTAGCTTTGTTTGTTGAGATTTTAGGCTAGTTCTTAAAGTTCAGGGGGTTTTGGATTTGTATTGGAAGTTGCATGGTGGAATCCTTACACAAATGGATAGAATGATGTCTCTGGCTATTGGGCTATGGAGCCAAAGAAGGGCAGCAGAACTAGGATTAAGCCATTAAAGGGAGTGTTCAATGGGCAAGCTAGCAGAGTGAAGCACAAATTTTTAGGTCGAATGGGTGAAATGATCTTCACCAGGGTGAGAGAGCACTTAAGAATCCTCAAACCAGGATTAAAAGGAGGAACAAAGGATGATCATGAGCTAAGGGCAGTTAAGAATCCTTTACTATAGACCAGAGGGAAACTACCTGAACTAAGGAGCAATCAAGAATTCCTTAACTTAGATAATTTAGCAGAAAACATAAAAAATGCATAATAGTCAAAACAGAGTACAATGAAGCAAGTTCTGAGATATCATTCCATATTATAGCATTTATATTTTAGATACATTTAAGATTATGGAAAAACTTTTAAAGTAAATGACAACACAAAAGAAGATACTCGTCTGTATTTCGCACTACACATGAATCCAATGAAATGTATTTGCTTTATTCAATAATCTAGCTTGCTGGTCCAACAATGATATAATAGCTTACAGTCTTTGATAAACAAAACTATAGAAATATCTAAGAATCCACCCTACATACTTCGAATTCTGAAGAATTTATACAAAAAATTATTACAAAATATCTCAAAACAACTTGAGATTTAATCTAGGAAATACAAATATCTTCTTGCGAGAAGATAGAGACAACTAATGAACTGTTTCATGTTGTCCCTTTTATTATGGTTGTGTTGGCCTTTATTGTTGAAGTGCTAGCCTTTTAATCTGGCTTGCAGTTGTTGAGTTTCACGCTGGAGTCTTCTTTACTTTCATCTTTCAACTGATACTCATTAACTCTGATACTCTTTGACCCTGTTGTGCTATTTTTACCTGTTTTACCTGGTTGTTTTGTTTTTACTGTGTAGTAAATTTCTGCTGTAAATTTATCACAGTAAATCTGTCATTTTCTCCCACCATTCCACATCATGTAACTTTACATTCACCATTCTCTTGTAAATTTCATCAGCTTCAATATATTTGGAAAATTTGGGCTTGGTGAGGAATAAATGTTTGACCTCATGTTCCAGAAAAAACAAGTTTTCAAATGTGTCATATAACACTTTGCCTGTTCGCAGGGCTTTTATGGATGAAGAACTGGCTTGTTCCTTAGCCAATTTTCTAAGTCTATCACCATAGTCCAACTGTGTCATGAGCTTGTCATTGATAACCATAGGACTAGACAAACCTTTCTCCCTCAAAATCTGGAATTCAGCCATGGACCTATCAATGGCTAATTGCATATTGTGGCACTTTTCTTCCAAATTAAGCATAAGGTTCCTTTTAGAAAGGACCTTCCTTATTTCTAAAATGGTAGCAGTCCTATCTTCTATATTTAGCTCTTGGAGCTCATCTCTATTCTTGCTATTGAGGAAGTGGATGAGTCTATTTGCATCCTATGGTTTATCTCCCAACTCTTCCTTCACTTTATGGATATCTTTTGTGGCTATCTTTACTAACTCTGTTTGTTCAAAAATAACTTGGATTGATGGCCAAATATCATTGACAAAGTCAATGATATTGGCCCACAACTTTTCCTTGGTTTGACCAAGTGGTTTCTCTAGTGTTAAATCCTTCTCTAGGATTTTGATTCTCTCACCCATTCTCTGGGCCTTTTGTGCTTCTTCTTTTTGCTTCAGTTGGGCAAGTTTGCAGTATATTTCCAAACTTGCAAACTTTTCTTTTAACCTGTTCATTTCAGTAGCCTGGATAGACATCTCTTCCATGGCTTTAACTAGTTCTGCTGCTTTCTCGCCTGATGCACCTGCTACTGATGTAGACGCTATTGTTGCTGGCAAGGATGTTGCAAGTGGAGCTATGGGTGCCAAAGATGCTGCTAGTGTGGATGGCACTACTGTGGAGAGTGTGGGGATAACATTTATTGAAGAAGTGGCCACATCTTCTTGTTTTAATTGGATCAAAGCATCCAATTCCTTTTCAGTCCCTTTTAGTTGATCATTCAGGTTCAAGACCAAGTCCATCAACTCCTCATGTCTGGTTTGATTCTCTATGGCTTCTAGAGTTTGAGGATGTTGTAGCTGAGGTATTTTCATTTGCATCTTAAGTGCAAAAATATCATCATTTTTCTTCTTAATAAGCTTCTCTATAGCTTTTATATCCTTGGGATCGTGTCCTAGTTCAATCACTAAGACCTCTAAGGACTTGATCCTTGTATTTTTGGCCTGTGAGGAGGTCTTCTCTAATTGGAATTGTGTTGAGATGTTGTTCAGGTAGTTTTGTAGCTGATGGGTGGCTATGGCTTTACCTGTCAAGGTGGAGTATATCATCTATACAACCTGTTTGTGTAGTTAAATCTGGTCTATGGGGTGAATATCCCTTGCCAACACTTCAAAATCTACCCTTTTGAAATCGGATGTTGTCTTTGGCTACTGGGTTGTAGGCTTAACACAAGTCATCTACAGCTTCCCCTCTTTAATGTCAAAGGCTCGCATTAGCCTTGGTTGATTGGTAGGAGTCAACTTTAGGTACTGAGCATATGTTTGGGCCTTAAGCCTCTCATTTCTAGCTTTGATTTCTTTATATCTTTTCTTGATATCTTGGTCTTTTTCAGTAGGCATTCTAAATGAAGATACTTCAACACCGAGTTTCCTTTCCAACATTTGGTTTTGTGATGTGGAAGGCTCTTGCATGCCTCCAGATGGAGTGGTAGGCCTACTTCTTTCTGCTCCTGTGTTTGTGACCTCAACCGAGTCTTCAGTATATTCCTGCTCAGAGGATGGATTTAGCCTTTGCCTCTTGTTTGATTCTTGCTGCAAATCAGAGGTGGCCATTCATGAAGTGGAAGCCCCTTCTCTGTTTCTTTTTGGGATCTTCTCCTCATTCTGAGGAGTCTGCATAACTGGAGGGGTACTCATGGTTCTTTCTGGTTCTTCTGGTACTTGCAGAAAAGAGCTGTAATCAAGCCGCTTTTCTAAATCAATTAGAGAATTATCTACATCTACTTTGGTGCTATCTTGGTCTACTAGGGTACCCTCTACCCATTCTGTCTGATTTGCATATGCTTCTATTTTAGGTATGAGATGGTGGATGAAAGGTCCTAGCTTGACCTTTTGTCTCTTCTTTGTGATGAATTCCAAAGGATCATATCTCCAGACAAAACTTCTTTGGAACTTCATTCTCTGTTGAATTAGGTCTGCTTCTTTGCCTGCCTCCCTAGAGTTGCATATGAAGGGGCCTAGTTGGTCTTTTATCTTGAAATTGGCCTTCTTCTTGGCATTAACAAAGTTTACTTCATCTCCCTTGATGATTTGTTTATAGTATTCTAATGCAAACAACCTCATTGGGAGGTATCTTGGTAGCTTGGATGGTGCCAGCATGCAACCATAGATTTTTATTTCTGTATGGTTCTGGTAAAGGTACTAGTCACCCACTTTGGTCTGTTTAGACAATTGAAGGACTCTCTTTATTTCTAGACTGATTCTAGGAGGAGCACTTCTAGTCAACATTGTCATGACTGGGTGTACAAATAAATCAACAAAATCAAAATAAGAGTATGAAGACTGAGATTGGTGGATGGGGTCCAAAAAATGACTGACTTGGGATGACCTTTGGTGTCCTGCTTCTGAAGGGTGAATGAGAACTTATCAGGTTGGTAATATAAGAACATATGGTATAAAACTGAGGAGTACTTGAAAACCCTTTCATTTTTCATTCTAAGGAATTGATCATGCATCCTATCAACTATAAATTGGGCATAGTCATAAGTGACAGCAGGAGGTTGCTTTGGAGTGTAGATGGACATGAAGGCAAGGATTAATTCATCAATGTATTCACTAATGGTTTACCCTAAAATGTAGGATATCATGGCTACAATATTATGGCCCCATGGGGAAAAAATAGAAGCTACATATGGGGGGGAGTCCTTAGGGATGTGTCTCTTTTCTTTGATGAAGGTTTGGAATTGTTGGGCCAAATTTGCAGATCTAAGTTTGGGATACAGGTCCAACAAGTCTCCAATTGAGAGTGGGGTTAGGCTTGGTCCTAGTTGGAGCTGCAACATTTCATTAATAGATTCAATAGTGATGGTGAAAAGGACCTTCTGGTCATGAGACATGACAGTTTTGTGACTAGGGACGTAGAAAGCATAGCCCATATGAACAATTTTAGGAAAAATATGGATTTGGGGGAACTGGTACTCGGGAAAATTTGACTCCCAAAGGCCAATTTCATCAGCATGGTTCAGGAACTTGTCCCTACTTTGGCAATGTACTTTGAGTGGATACTCTTGGGTAGAGGTATCTTTTATTTGGAAACCTTTATCAGCTAAAGGAAGGTGGTCCAGGTCTAAATGAGGTGTAGTGATGGGCCTTGCATCCATAGAAATTGGGGCAACCATACTAAGTTCTTGTGGATTTGAGTGTGAGAGGTGATTCAAAGTTTTAGGGAAATAGAGGTTTTGCAGTTGTTTATGGATCACAATGTTAAATTTTAAGTAAATTTGATATTTTTTTACTTAACTAACAATGCCACGAGGGTGAATTGACTCTAAATTTGATAATGGACTTGGAATTCCACGGTTAAATACTTGGAATTGGGCAGAATTGACTGTAAATGGTGGTTGAAGGCGGTTGCAGAGGTTCGTACGGTACTAGTGCGCACTGATGAACGAGCTGGGCTGTCTGCAGCATCTGCGGATCAATGGTGAAGGTTTGTGAGCAATTTGGCTGTTTGCAGGGGTCGCAATGACTTTCTGAGTTCTTAAAGGCAAAATACGCGAAAAGAGTGAAAAGAGGAGTAAACAGGCTTTTATAGGAAAAACGATTAATTTTGGTAGGTTTCACTAATTGATGAACAATGATGGTTTTCAGTTGAAAGGGGGCAGTGGTTTTGGAGGGCCATCGCACTGCTTTTGTGGTGCGGGTAGTATTCTGGAGGGGTTTCCTGATTCCATTCAGCATTTTCCACGTAGCGTCAAGGGCCAGGAGGATAACCACCTTATTGGGTTAGTGAAGGGTGGACGTCGGGCCGACTCGATATGCTTGTGGGGCATTGGATGTGGAGGAGGGATGATCAACGGTGATCGGGAGATGGAAGTTGCGCGGGGGTGAATGATGGGACTTAATGGGGGGCTCGGGGATTTAATTGCGGTGGTTTCAGGATTAGTTTAAGGAATAATCCAGGTTTAGGGGATCACACCAGACTGTAATGAGGGATTAGGGACTGAGGGAGGGGTTTTAATGTTTTTTACGAGATAAGGGGTAGTAACATAGTTTATAGATAAACTAAGGGGTGGGGTTGATTTATATGAGGAAGTTAAATATATACAGGATAATGGGTTTATCGGGGATTTTATATATTTAATTAAAAAGTTAATATGAAATGAAATGAGCGGAAGGGGTATTGTGCCTTGGTGTATGAAATGTTATGCGCGTTCCATACCCTTAGTACTTTAGGATAAATGTATTTGGTGGGTTTTTCTAAATAAAACATGTTTATAAAGGGGTTTTCTTAGGCAAGAGAACTTAACCTTAGGAAAAGGGGTTTTGTGAGGGGGATGAATGAATTATGATGAAATTTAACACCTTTCCTTCTTAAGTCAGCAAGTCGAGTGTCTGGTCCCACTAGAAGTTAGAGAAATGCTCTGAGCCTTTTTGACTTAAAAACTATAGGTATTAATAATTTTATTATGGAAGGGAAGTTAAGTAAACCACATTATGAACCCTTGCTTTTGTTTTGTTCACCACTTATGCATACTTAAATGATGCATTTGAAACAATGACATAAGTTCTTTTTGTATCAAATGACAAGATATTTCTACAACCTTTCTACTACTTACCCACTTACTCATCCTACCATTTTTTCTTCACTTTATTTGGGTGCATGTAGGTAGCAAACCCTTATCAATATTTTTCTTTTCTTTACAAAATAAACTATCTAATTCTAACCTTATATCATCCAAGGGCTTAGATTAAACTGATGAGCTCCTTTTATTCACTCTACCTATCTAATGATCTGCCAAGATTACACTATTTGGTCAGATTTATTCACTACCTATGAACATAAAATTCAAAGCAGGAAATAGCCAAGTTTAAACATTTTGACTATCATGGATTGTGGCATAAGTAACAAGCTGCACACAATCATTTATTATGCATAAAAGTAAATAGTAGTGACATTTTGACTTGCACACTTTCATGGTGTCTCTTTATGTATTTTGGGGATCATATATTTCATTTTTTGACCTATTTTCATTCTTTTTTGTCCTTTGATTATTCTTTTAGGACATATCCTCTTTACATTTTTTAATTTTTTAATATGGAAAACATTTGCAGAAAACAAAGGTATGTATGATATTACAAGGCTTATCCTAAGTCAATCAAAATTATGACTCCTATTGGTATAGGAACCTAACAGTGGCTCCACTTGGGGATGGCATTTCCTGGTTAAATGTCAAGAATTTTGTAGATCAGTGGCCTTTGAATTGCTATTGATGTTACCTTGCAAGATTATCCTCTATGCCTCTGCATTATTGATACTTATGACAGTAAATCCTTAAAGCTTAGGGCCTTCTCTTCGGGCTTCAACTTAAAAAATAAGCATCCAATCCAAACTAAAATTTTTGAAGAAAAATGAAATATGTACAATGGGAAGTAAAATCAATAGTTAGGTTCAAAATAATTTTTGAGCATTCGATCATTCACTGGTCCACCTTATGCTTCTGCACCATCCATTTCTCTTAGGAAGAAAGCATTATTGCCTTTGAAAGCATAAATGACATATGGGCCTCTCCATAGGAAATCAAATTTTCCATGGTTACCTTTATCTTCCCTCCTTGAATCCCATTTTAGGACTTTGTCACCAAGGTAGAAATCGTCAGCCTTGGTTCTCTTGTCAAAATTCTTTTTAATCCTTTCCCACATAACTTGAGATCTGATATATACTTCTTCCTTGGTTTGTTGAAGATGTATTTTTTGGTTGATTCTTCTTTGGATATTATTTGGTTCAACCTACAACTCTTGAAGCAACTTCATCACTGGTGTTCCCAAGGAGGATGGAAAAATAGCTTCCATCCCGTACGCTAGTTGGTAGGGAGAGGTACCAATTGATTTCTTAGTGGATAGTCTGTCTTCCCATAAGGCATTGAATAACTTTTTATTCCATGTTTTCCTATTGTCTTTTAACAAATTTTTGATGATGTTCACCAGACTTTTGTTTGAGAATTCTTCCAGTCCATTTCCTTGAGGATAATAGGCTGTGGAATGGCCTAGGGTTATATGATACTTGTTGTAGAAATCTATCATTATTTTGGATTTAAAGGCTACTGCATTATCAGTAATGAGCTTATTTGGACATCCAAATCTTGATACAATGTTGGTGTCAAGGAAGGTTATGATAACATCGTCAGTGGCTTGCCTTGAAGGTATGGCCTCTACCCATTTTGTGAAATAGTCTGTGGCAGTGAGGATCCATTTGTGTTGGGCAGAAGAAGGTGGGTTAATTTCACCAATGAAGTCTAAACCCCATTGTTGAAAAGGTGTTTGAGTAGAGATTGGCTTGAGGGGTAAAGGTAGAAGTTTTTTCTTTCCCTGAAAAATTTGACATTTGTGATAGGAGGTCACATGTTTATTTACATCAGAAAACAGGGTAGGCCAGTGGAAACTAGCTCTAAGAATCTTATCAGCTCCACAGTCACCTGCATGAAGCTATTGTAATACTTTGTCAGATTCATATTTTAATAAACAGTTGAGAAGAATACCTTCAAGATTTATCCGAAACAAAGCATTGTCTAATATACAAAATTTTAAGGATTTCATCTTTAAAAATCTGCTTTTGGTCTTAGATAATTCAGGAGGAGCTTTTAAATTCAGTAAAACATAAATGATATCAGCATACCATGGTGATTCAATAAAGGCCTAACTGATTAGTGGAGTCGCCATCTCCTCTTCATTATATATTTGTGCAATAAAGTTTATATCCAGGGCCTGATAGTTTGATTCAGCCATGAGCTTGGCTAAACCTTGGCCCTTGATTAACTTAGTTGCTTTGATTTCCATATGATATTTTAGAATAGTAGCAATCCATTTTCCCCTCTTTCCATCTGGACCACCCTGAGTTAGGATGTCTTTGACTACTGAATTAGGAACATAGGCTACTATATGAGAATATAAAATGTACACCCTAAAATCTTTGATAGCTTTGACCAAAGCAAAGGCTTGTTTTTTCATTATGTTATTTTTTAAGGGGGCATCTCTCATGGATTTTCTAAAGAAATCAATAGGTTATTCATAGCCTTGGTCATTTTTTCTGTAGTAAAACTGCAACAATTGTGTGCTTAGAAGCAAAGGAAAATAAGATGAAATCTTTGTCAAATTTTAGAATGATCAAAACTGGTGTTCTAGCTAAGGCTAGTTTAATGTCTTCAAAGGATTTCTTAGCCTCAACAATCCATTTTATGGTCGAATCTTTTTCAACATATTGTTAAATGATCTAATTATTTCTACTAGATTAGAAATAAATCTTCTAAGAAAGTTAATTTTCCCTAAGAAAGCTTGTAATTCCCTAATGTTCCTTGGATGTTGTATCTGTAAGATGGCTTCTATTCTTGGAAGGTCTATTCGGATACCATCTTTTGAAATTATATGACCTAGTAACTTTCCTTCTTCTAACCCAAACAAAGAATTCTTGGGGCTTAAAAAAATTCCATATTTCCTGAATTTAGTAAAAACCTGCCTTAGATGATCCAAATGCTAGTCGTCAGATTTTGAAAATACAATAATGTCATCTAGGTATATCACAAGGAAGTCATGAATTTCTTTGGCAAAGGCTATGTCCATAACCCTTTGCATTGTGGCTCCTGCATTCATTAGTCCAAAAGGCAATTTCACATACATGAATGTGCCCCAAGGAGTAGTGAAGGTAGTCTTGGCTTGGTCATCAGGGTGAAGTAAGATCTGATTGTAACCAGAAAACCCATCCAATAATGAGATTATGGTCGATCCAACTACCCTTTGCAAAACATGATCCATTTTGGGGAGAGGGTAATTGTCTTTAAGTGATACTTTGTTGAGGTTCCTAAAGTCCACACAGAGTCTGATCTCTCTAGTTTTCTTGCTAGTTGGCACCGAGTTTGAAACCCAATCAGAAAATATGATTGTTGGAATTATCTTAGCATCACACATTCTCTGGATTTCATTTTAATTTGAAGGTAACAGGACATGATTAACCCTTCTAAGTTTTTTTTGAAAGGTTTTTGATTTTCTTTTATAGGGATTGTGTGTTGTATGATGCTGTTGTCATACGATTTGAGGTCCTCATAACTCCAAGCAAAGACATTATGAAATTCTTTTAATAACTCAATGTATTTTACTCTTTCAGTGGGAGGTAATGATTTATAAAGTTTGGTCAATTTTGGATTTTCATTAGTGCCTATATTACACTCCTTTGAAATCTTTTAAACATAATTGTTTTGGATAAATAGGTAGACAAAACAATTGAGAAAACTATATCGCATATGGAAATCGTTTATGTATTCGAAAGAGAATTAGAGCTAAAACATCATACATAATTGCAATAATGAAGAACTATAATTCAAATTTTCATACATAAACAATCAATAGAAAGAGTATTGCTAGTGCATAAATAAAACACAATCATATGATAAAAGTACCATATATGATAGGTCTTGCTCATGTGCTTCAACAATATTGACATAATTTCATGCAATTCAATACACTCTAAGAGTACATAAGTGTAATTTTAGTAGAGAAAGCTTGATATTCAAAGAAAAATGGATCCACTTTCATTCATTTCATCAAAACCTTCCCAAAAATATAGAAGTGTAATGTTTTGAAAAGTGTTTTTGATAAAATCCTAGACCCCTCTCTAAATGCATGAGAGGGTTTTAAATACTAAAATACATGCCTCAAAATAGATTATTACAAAAATAGTGGAGGAGGTTTCAAACGACCTTCCTCAGAGTGGGAAAAAATAAAACTAAAAATAGAATTAAACTAATGACTAGCTCCTTTGATCTTGAACTAACTTAATTGGCTAACTTGATCTTTGAGGTTGCAAATGTTGATAATTGGTTTGACCTGAGGCAGTTGGCTGATTGTGGATTTTAATTGCCCAACAAATATGGGATCTAATAAATATGGCACCATATTTTTTGTAGAGGTTGTTAAACACCATAGAGTCATCCACTGGCTGTGTGGTTTTATTAGAAACTGCCAATATGTCTCCCAATCCAGTCTGGTTAGTTGTTTAATTGCTTCTTCCATTTCCTGCATTGTATGTTTCCACTATTTCTCTAGTTGTTTAACATTTTGTAGAAACCTTGGTATGAATTCTTTGACAAGGTTAGCACTATGGAGGTTTTCATTAATAACTTCTATTATACTACTTGCTACTCATGTTGCTCTTGATGTCGCCCTTTCTGCCTATTTCAACCGTGAATCCCAATCTGTAAACATAATATCTTTGTGGGATTCTTCCACTGTTGGTAGGTTAGTCTTTCATCCCTGCTCAGATTCTTGTCTTGCGATAAATTCATAAACCTATTTGTGGATCTCTTCATATTCAAACCTCATATCAATTACTTGGTTTGCCAATTTATCACTTGTCTCACAATAAGGATTAATCTGCGAGATTTTCTGGCAGAATATTTCTTCTTGCTACATTAATAGGGAATTGAGGTTGACAGATTCTTTGATGAATTCATTAGTTTGCGGTTTATATTTGAACTTATCCACCATGTATTGCATTTGACGAATCTACAAATCCTTTTCTGATAACATGGCCTGGTATTGTAACCTCATCTGCTCGAATTCTCTTTAAAGCTGCGCTACGTGTTGTTCTGCTTACTGATTAGTTTTTTCTTGTTCTAATTGTTGTTCAGGCAATATAATTTTCTATTCTTTTTCCTTTAGCAACATTCATACTTCCATTGCCTTATCGATGGTTGATGTGGCATAAGCTCCTACGAACTGTGACAACTTCATTAGATTCTCGAATGGGTCAATAGGAGTGTCCTTCTACACAACATTCATTGGTTCTTTTCTAGACTTTTAATAGCCGTGGTTTCTAGTTTTCTTTTCTTACTTTGCCTTTTAACTACAACCTTATAAGTAGGACTATAGAATATATCTAATGGAGGTATCTCTTCAATTCTCAAGACAATTTTGGAAGTAGGAAAAGCAAGAATAACTTTAATATCCTAAGTACCTGTAGCTCCTTGCTCTGTTGTTTCTAGATTTGCTTTGTGTTGAGTATGTTTGGGGGTCTGAAAGTCAGATGTTTCCTCACTACTCTTTTGGAGCTTCTTATTAAATTTCTTCCATTCCTTGTCAAGGTGAATGACTAGCACCTTTCCTGATTGAACTGAAGTGGAAGAAACCTCTGCCTGCTTCTTTGCTAAGGCCTGTTCGGCTGTTTCTTCAGTACTTCCAGTGGTACCTTTATTTGTATTTCCTCCTCCATTTTGAGATTATCATTATGAGTGCTCTGACTCGTGAGTCGACTTCTCTTGGGTTTCTTCTTCAGAATTTTATTTTGAACTTCCCTCCAAGCTTACACTAGGAGTTGGTTCTCTTATTGGTTCAATCTGTAATAGGTCCAATGGGACCTTTAACAATCTCTTATTCCTATACACATGAAAATCATTAATATCTTCTGGGCTCAACTGTAATGATGCCAAATGTAGGACTTGTGAAAATGTTTCTGCTTCTTGAAAGAGGTCATCAAAGGCATCCTCTTCATGAGAAAACCGTTTGACTTTCACCATACTGGTGAATTCTTTAACAACTTGATTTGGGTCATATTATATCCCTAGAACCATGGCCAATTTCAGAGACATAATAATCTCTACTTCTTTTACTACGTGCCTATAGTCATGTAGTGTGAAAGTTCCACATTGCAATGGGAAGGCTGGCCAATGGCTATCTTTTGTTCCCTACGGATTTTGGTTAAACCGCCCTCCCCTGCTGTCTGGTAAGCTATTTCTTTGGCCAATAGCTTGTCTGGGACATAATATGGGAGGACATGTGGAGAAGAAATGCTCCCAAAAACTCTGATGTAAGTGAATGTCTCTTCACTGAACCATCTGGCTACTAGCAAGATGTCTACTTTGGCCTCTTCAGAAAACCTAGGGGTTGTTCTATCAAAAATAGTTTATGAATATGCAGCATAATACCTTGCCAGATATTGTAAAAATAGGGATGGAATTGAGAATCCCACAAAATGTTATGGTAGATATGGATGGGGAGCGGGTTCTGTACAATCCACTTCCATCCCATATTCAGAAATTGAGAACAAAAACAAATGGCGTCCATAACAAAAGCACTCATAAAGAAAGAGGGAAAATCCTTGAAGAAACACTTCTCTTCTGTCTATATTCCATAATGGCCTTTTCTAAATTTTCTGATAAAATATGACTCCAATTCATAATCGTAGCATTAACTGCTGCATCAATTAATGGGAGCCACTCCATAGAAAATTTGGTGCTATCAGATTTACCGAATAACCTAGACATCATTGCTGCTACGAAATTATGAGGGGCGAAGAGGGATGTTATCGAGTACATACCAGATTTATCCCATTTGAATTCGCCTCCGCTTGACCTCTAGGTCTGTGTAACGTCCAATGGGTCCTTGTTCTCTTTGGCGAAATTCTCAAGGAACTCTTTGTTATAAAGATTTTGAGGCTCTGGTAGCTGGTACATTAGTCGTAGATTTTCTAGTGAGAAAGACCCCATGACCTCTTGCCTTTTATTCTTGAAATTCCTGTTCGAGACATCTATATCATCAATTACCCATTTTACCATATCTGTGTTTGGTAATATCTTTGGTCTAATAGCTATTTGGTGCAAGAATGGACAAGCTTTTTCAAAATAGGAGGCGTCAGATGATTCCTCAGCATCAACTATTGCCTTTGTTACTAGTGGTCTGGGATTCTCTTCTTTAAGCCGGTTATACATGGTTTCCTAGGATGTGGTTCCTCCATCTTTGCTGTAGGTAGTATTAGAGAAAAGTGGTATCATGTCTGATTTCTCAGATGTAGTATCTTTTCCCTTCTTTGCCATTCTTTCCAACTTCATTTTCTTTGGAGGTTTCCTGAAATGGAGCAATGGAAATTATCGGATAACCACAAGGCAAAAATGACAGTGAGCATTAAATGATACTGTTAACCCCAAAAGGTGACAAGAAATGAGCTTTTATTCGCAAATGCAAATGAAAGATATGAAATCACGTTGAGCTGTTTTTAACATAAATTCCATTAAAACTTATTAAATACGCACTAAGATATTTTATCATGGCCTTTATTAATCATTTAAGCTATCACATCGCAAACGAGAAAGGAAAAAATTTAAGGTGGTGAGTTTAAAGTGCGAAATTTCGATTATGCGATTACGATAAGATTATCAGAATATCTCAATATCGCAATATCGCATTTTCGATTGTGCATTTTTTAGAGTTGTTTAAAATTATGCGATATGCAAGGTGAGAGGCATACCTTTTATCGTTAAACGTGCATTTTTCTTAAATGAATATTTAAAGCGTAAAGTGATTTTTTATGAAGTGCTTGAATTAACTATGGTTTATAACATTTATCACATACTTTCATTGGGTCCGGGTCGCATTCACATTTCACAAACTTTTCATAGTTCAAAGAATTGGCCTTTGAGTAAAGCACCACGATGCAATGAGTGTTGGATTGCTATGCCGCAATATCGCAATTCACATATTCCAAAGGTTTTTCTAGTTGTGCTTTTCGTGAATGGTGATATGTGATTGCGATAGGTGTTGAGCCTCAAACTTACACTTCTTTACACATCCTCCCA
>APFE031122837.1:70734-92283 GCA_000404065.3 Pinus taeda
GCCCATTAACAGGCAGAGAATCTCTCTTGCCTGATAAATCTTGCAATAGAAAAGTTGATGGGCCGATTTGTTCCGCAATCTGAAATGAGCCAAGCCACATACTTTGGAATTTGGTATGCTTGCCTTTTTACTCGTGTGCTTTATTCCACTTCAATACAAGGTCTCCGAGTTGAAAGGATTTAGGACTTATGGAATTTGCATCAAATGAAGACTTGACCAACTGTTGATGATGTGCATGTATGATCTTGGCTTTATCTCTTTCTTCTTCAAGTTTGAGGATTTGTGATTGCCTTAATTGCATAGAAGAGGAAGGAGTTTCTTCAATGAATTGAACTAGGGCTAGAGAGGGAATAACTGCATTTGTAGGGAGAACAACCTCTTTCCCATAGACCGAATTAAAGGAGAAGTGCCTATTGAGGCCTTCTGTGTTATTCGACTTGCCCATAGAGAAAATTTTAAATATTTATGCCAATTTTTCTGACTTTGATCAACAATTTGTTTGATGATCCTTAAAGATTTTTATTTGTAGATTCGACCACACCATTTCCCCGAGGATAATAGTTAGCAAAATATTTAAGTTTGAAACCTATTTTAAGAACAAATTTTGTCATATTATTGCTTGTGAAATAAGATGCATTTTCAAACATGAGGGCAACTGGAAGGCCAAATCTGGTAATAATAAACTAATCAATAATTTCAATGATTTTTTTAGAATTGGCTACCTTAAGTGGAATTGATTCTACCACTTAGTGAAGTAATCCATTGATGTAAGGATATATCTATGCTTCTTTGAAGAGTGAGGAATGATCTCACCTATTATGTCCAGTCACCATTGCTCAAATGGTTGTTCAATGTTGACCAGCTGCAATGGTAATGCAGGTTTCCTTTGTCTTCTAGCAGCTGTTTGATAAATTTTGCATTTCCTTACATATTTGTGCGCATATTTGAATAAGGTTGGCCAATAATAGCTAGCATGCAGGATCTTATGTGTTTTTGTATCTCCGCCAAAATGTCCACTAGATGGTCCATCATGGAGTTCCTGCAACACCTTTTTTGCCTCATATTTTTCAAGTCATCTAAGTAAAACAGAATCATAATTATTCCTAAACAAAATATCATTAATGATTTCATATTTCTTAGATTTTAACCTCAAAGCCCTTTTTCTTTCTTAACTGAGTTGCATAAGGGCATATCCATTCTTCAAATAAAAGATGATATCAACATATTTAGATTCAGTATCGTTGAGGCTTACATCACATATATCATCACCTGAATCTTGTAGTGCTGGTAAGTTGGATGCTCCAGCTAACATTCTGCAAAAACCTTGACCTCCAACAATTTTAGTTGGTCTGATCTCAATGTCATTTCTTACAGTGTTGTTACCCAATTTTCTCTTTTCTCACTTACTTCTCTTTGCATTAGTAAATTTCTCACTGCTGAGAATGGAACTACTACCTTAGTGTGAGTTTTGAGAAGAAAGGGTATGAAACGTTTTATTGGTTTGAAAACAACAAAATCCTGTTTTCAAACATCTGAATAATTTAATTCAGCCCCCTGCAAATTGGAACTAAAGAAAGAAATTGGTGCTTCGGCTTTCTCATCATTGACCTGTGTCAATATAGCTGCATATGATGTCTCGGAAGAAAAGGTATATAAAATGAAATGTTTAAAAAAAATCAGAGTTGCTAAAGAGGGAGCATTTATAATTGCTTGTTTGATAAGGTTAAAAGCTTCATGCTCAGTATGTCCCCATTTAAAAATAAAAGTTTCTTAATCATAGATTGGAAGGGTAAAACAAATCATGAAAAGTCAGGGACAAATCTTTTGACAAAATTTATCTGACCTAGGAAAGATTGCATGGATTTTTTATTTTGAGGCAAAGAGATTTCATAAATTTCTCTTATCCTATCAGATCAATGTGCATACCATCTTTAGATACAATAAATCCAAGAAGTTTTCCTTCACTTAAAGCAAACAATTATTTCTTTGGATTTAGAGAAATTCCATATCTCTCACAATGTTTAAAGATTTGTTTCAAATCCTTTAAATGATTACTACATTTTTTTGAATACACAGTTATGTCATCTAAATAAATTACCACTGTTTTATTTACCAAAGCTTTGAAATATATATCCATGGCTCTTTGAAATGTTGCACCAGCATTGATTAATCCAAATGGCATCTTTTGGTAAGCATATGTTCCCCATTTGGTTCGAAATGTGGTCTTCAGTTGATCATATGGATGTATGAGAATCTGATTATAACCTGAAAATCCATCCAGAAAAGACATTAAATATGAGCCTGCAACTTATTACAATATCTGTTCCATAGGAGGCAATGGAAAGTTTTCCTTCTGATAAGATTTGTTGAGATTGCAGAAGTCTATACATATTCGAATATCGTCATTCTTTTTCCTGACTAGGACTAAGTTTGAAACCCACCTTGAATGCCTGACAGGAAAAATTATTTTGGATTTGAGAAGTTTATTCAATTAAGACTTGATCTAATTTTCTAAATTCGGATGAATCTTTCTCAACTTCCGTTGTATAGGCTTTTCATCGGATATCATAGGAATAGTATGTTGAATGATGGAAGTATCATATGTCTTAAGATCTTCATAATTCCAAGCAAAAACATTTTTGTATTTCTTTAACAAATGAATAAAGGCTAATCTTTCATCAGATGTAATACCAAGTCCCAGATTAATATTTTGAGGTTTAAGGTCAGTTCCAAGATTAACTAATTCAAACCTCAAAGTTGAACTTTGAAGCTTTGAGTTAGTAGGTTTCTTGAATCTGTCCTTAAGATCATATAAATCTTCCAGCTTAACCACAAATTTAGGTATGGAATTTGCATTTGTTTCTTGCTTAAGCTAGCTATCATGCTGATCTTCATCTATTATATGGTCATTATAAGAGCCATCAAATGTTAGAAAATTTATGATATCTAGATCATTATTGAAAAACTGCCAATTGGTGATATTATCGGGAATAGAAGGCCTACAAATTAATTATATAGAAAATAGATCAGGGCTATAATCTCCTGGTGGAATGAGCTTGGATGCAACGTTAGCCAAAAGATTGGCACTTTCATTTTGAAGTCTTGGAATTGGGTAAATGTTGAATGCTATTAAATGTGAGGTGAGATCCTGGGCTAGTCATTGATAATGTTTCAAATGTCTAGAGATACCGTGTATAGTATTCCTCACCTGTTTAATTACAATTTCCGAATCTCCAAATACTTGAAGATATTTGATATCAAGGCCAATGGATTTATACAACCCTTGAACTAATGCTTTATATTCAATAGTGTTATTTGTGCATTCAAATTCAAGTTTGCATGCTAACATAGTTTTTCCCCTTCGGGGCTAACCAATATGAAACTTGCTCCAGATCCATTGTTAGATTTAGATCCATCAAAAAATTTCCAAAATAAAGACTCGACTACAGGTTTATCTACAAAATTGATACATTTAGAAGAATCTGTTTGAGAATAGTTTTCGACTTGTGATGTAACACAATTTTCCAAAAAGGGTGATATATGGCCATTAAAATTGCCTAGGAATGATTTGCTTGAATAATTTCCAATGATATTGCTACTGTATATGACGGGCTCATTTTCTCCCTCTAGTTCTGTGACGATATAGTTTAAATGTTTTTCATGGTCGACCCTTATTTGATTCGATTTACCATATTAAGGAAGTTGCATATGGGACCAATCTATTGCGAAATAACCATGAAGCTTTTCATACCAGTCCCTACTAAGGATCAAACCGTAGAATTCAGGGATATTAGCCACAAGAACGTCAATTACTTGACATACTGTCGGGTTTGATGAGAGTCTAATGGTGACCTGATTGATTTCTCCTATGACTTCAACTTGATATCGATCTAGTTGCACAATGTGAACACTAAATTTTTGGGGTTCAACATTCAATTTTGTACAAATAGTTTTTGGTAGAATGTTGGATGAAGCTCCAAAATCTACTAAACAATTGTGCAAATTCTTATTGAAGACTTCAAAAGTCAAAAGAAATTGAGGTGTATGGGATTTAGATCTACCACCTATTAAAGAAATATTGGTTGAACTCATTTTGTTTGATGAAGTACTGAGAGGCCTACCCATTTCTTGAGTAGTTTGAGAGATTATAGCATCAAGAAGAGGAGAAGTGGGGACTACTTTTAATTTTTTGAGAAATAGCTTCTGTTGATGCTTTAACTTGCTAAGCTCATGGAATGTAATATTAGATCTATTATTTTTCATATCTTCGACGATGTTGTATTTCATTTCATCATATACTAGCAGGGTTTTGGTTGAAAGTGAAGAATTTGATTGAGGAGGTGTCATTTGAGTGGATTTGGGAGAATATTTCTTACCTATTGCTTTATTTTTTAGAGTTGGAGTTGATTATTTTTGTTTTTTATTTGTTTGTGGAAAATCAACAATGATCCTACTTTTGGTTACGATAGGTAATGCTTCTTGTGATTCTTCATTAGCTGACAAAGAAAGAATGAAATCCCACATTCCTTGTAATTCAACTATCTCTTCATCATCGATTTTTTCTTCGGCTGTTGACACTTCTTCATCCTCCATATCTGATTCAACATTTGATATTGTATTTGTAGGTTTAGGATCAGAGGAAGGATTTATTTTGTAATGTCTAAAATCTTTCCTTGAAGAAGTCACAACTACCTGCTTTTTAATGTTGACCATTTCATTGGACATGGTTTTAAGGACTTTTTGCAGACCTTCAAGATCAAAAGGATCTTTAGGTGCTTCCTTCTTGGATTCGTCCCTAAAAGTGACCTTCTTGGATTTTATTTCTTCTAATGAATTCTTCTTATCTAAAGCTAAAATGTGTTTTTCTACAGCTATGGCTTCTTTCATGTTTTCTGCCAAAGTTGGTTTGGTAGCCCTATTGACAAAAATAACCGCATTCAAGGGAAGAGAAGAAATGTACCATTCATTTTGAACTTCATCACTAGATTTGGATGCCATTGGGATTTTGTTTAATAATTTATTAAAATGTGATTGAATTCCTTAATTGGTTCTCTAGGTTCAACTTTCAAGTTGGAGAGATCATTGAGAAGACTAGTTGTTGATCAGTCATCTCCAAACTTGGTTAGGAACTACTCTTGAAAGGCATCCCAGCTATTAATGGAACCAGATGGCTATGAAAAATACCATGATCCTGCTGATCCTTGTAAAGTATAAGGGAATAATATAACAACTTCATCTTCTTCTACTGCTACATTCAGATTTATGGACAATATGAATTTATTTATGTGTTCTTCAGCAGGGAGATCATCATCAGGGTTGAATTTTGGAAACCATTTTTCTGGATGTGCAAGTAGTGGATGTAATTGTCCTACCATTCGAATGACTCCTAGATTTGTCCACGGTCTTTGAGCCATTGTGGGTATCTGTGTAGAGGAAGATGTTCCAGTAGTTGAAGGTGATTGGGTAGAGGAGGATTGTGCTCCAGTACCAGTGTAAATCACGATCTGGAGTGGTGAGGTGGATGATTGATCTTGTGATGAAGACGATGGACTGAATGAGGGTGTTTCTGGTGATGATGAGAGAATCTCATTATGAGTTTCAGATTGAGTTTTCTTAGTTTTCTTTTGAGGGTTAGGTGGAGGAAATTCAAATGGGGGGATCCCAAAATTTTCACTCTGTGATCTGGTTAACCTTTGAGAGGAAGGAAACTGAGAAGAAACACTGGCTTGAGATAATTCAGATTCTTCTTGAGATAGGGAAATCCCTTGCAATTTATGAATTAAAGACTGAACTTCGGGAGTTTCTGTAGAAGAAGATTGATTTTATTTCTTTGGAAAAACAGTAGTGGATTGTAATTATTTCTTTGTAACTTCACGTCTAGGATTTGGGGATTTGGAATGTGACCAAGAAGTCGGGGGTTATGGTGAGGGATTTTTACTCTTAGAATGAATTCTGATTTAGATTTACATGCCATTAATAGCCGGGCCGTCCTTTTAGTGCCAAAATGTTGAAGCCTTGAAATTTGTTGTGACAACATGGGGGATAACCACCCTGTCCGGACCTTGAAAGAAACTCCTTTTCCGTTTGGTATAGTGGCTCCGACTGGGGATAATGGGACTAGTTTCTCAGAGAGGATTGATTTGATAATGTTGATGGGATGATATAAGATGTAACAGGAAATGATTCAACTAAGTATAATCTAATCTAAATAATAAACACATGCATATATCTAAATATAAAATTATCTAACTATGAATATACCCGGGAATAAAATAAGATATGCTATCTACAATGATGCCTTAAAGCAATTGGTAATAAAGATCATTCAACTGCCAAAATAAATGAATTTGTTTAAAGATAATTGTTTTGGATAAATAGTTAGACAAAACAATTGAGAAAACTATATCACGTATGGAAATCATTTATGTATTCAAAACAAAATCAGAGCTAAAACACCATACATAAGTGCAATAATTCAGAACTATAATTCAGATTTTCATACATAAAACAATCGATAGAAAGGGTATTGCTAATGCATAAATAAAACATAATCATATGATAAAAGTACCATACATAATAGGTCCTTCTCATGTGCTTCAAAAATATTGACCCAATTTCATCCAATTCAATACACTCTAAGAGTACATAAGTGTAATTTCAGTAGAGCATGTTTGGTATTCAAAGAAAAATAGATCATGTTCCATTCATTTCATCAAAACCTTCCCAAAAATAAAGAAGTGCAATGTCTTGAAAAGTGTTTTTGATAAAATTTTGGACCCCTCTCTAAATGCATGAGAGGGGTTTAAATACTAAAATACATGCCTCAAAAGTATATTATTACAAAAATAGTGGAGGAGGTTCCAAACAACCTTCCTCAGAGTGGGAAAAAATAAAACTAAAAATAGAATTAAACTAATGACTAGCTCCTTTGATCTTGAACTAACTTAATCGACTAACTTGATCTCTGAGGTTGCAAATGTCGATCATTGGTTTGAGCTGTGGCAGATGGATGATTGTGGATTTTAATTTCCCAACAAATATGGCATATGACAAATCTGGCACCATCGTTTGTGTAGAGGTTGTTAAACACTGCAGAGTCATCCACTGGGTGTGTGGTTTTACTAGAAACTGCCAGTATGTCTCCCAATCCAGTCTAGTTAGATGTTTAATTGCTTCTTCCTTTTCCTGCGTTGTATGTTTCCATTGTTGTTCTAGTTGTTTAACATTTGGTAGAAACCCTGGTATGCATTCTTTGACAAGGTTAGAACTATGGAAGTTTTCATTAACAACTTCTATTATACTGCTTGTTGCTCCTGCTGCGATCGCTGTCACCCTTTCTGCCTATTTTAACCGTGAATCCCAATTTGTAAACAGAATATCTTCGTGGGATTCTTCCATTATTGGTAGGTCGACCTTTCTTCCCTCCTTATATTCTTTCCATGTGATAAATTTAGAAACCATTTTTTGGATCTCTTCGTATTCAAACCTCATATCAATTGCTTGGTTTATCAATTTATCACTTGTCTCACATTAAGGATTAATTTACGATATTTTCTGGCAAAATATTTCTTCTTGCTGCATTAATAGGGAATTAAGGCTGACCGCTTCTTTGACGAATTCGTTAGTTTGTAGGTTATCTTTGAATGTATCCACCATGGCTTGCATTTGACGAACCTGCGAATCCTTTTCTAATAAGTTGGCCTGGTGCTGTAACCTCATCTGCTCCTGTGAACTGTGACAACTTTGTGAGATTCTCGGATGGGTCAACATGAGTGTCCTTCCACACAACATCCATGGGTTCATTTTCTAGGGTTGTAATAGCTGTGGTGTCTAGTTTTCTTTTCTTCCTTTGTCTTTTAACTGCAACCTAATAAGTAGGACTGTAGAATATATCTAATGGAGGTATCTCATCAATTCTCAAGACAATTTTGGAAGTAGGAAAGCAGGAATAACTTCAATATCCTGAGTACCTGTAACCCCTTGCTTTGTTGTTTCTGGATTTTCTTTGTGCTGAGTCTGTTTGGGGGTTTGAAAATCAAATGTTTCCTCAGTACTTGTTTGGAGCTTCTTATTTAATTTCTCCCATTCCTTGTCAAGGTTAATGACTGGTACCTTTCCTGATTGAACTGAAGTGGAAAAAACCTCTGCCTTCTTCTTTGTCAAGGCCCGTTCGACCATTTCTTCAATATTTCCAGCTGTATCTTTCTTTAAATATTTATTTGTATTTCCTCCATTTTAAGATTTTCATTCTGAGTGCTCTAACTCATGAATTGACTTCTCTTGGGTTCTTCTTTAGAATTTTCTTTCGAACTTCCATCCAAGCTTACGCTAGGAGTTGGTTCTCTTATTGGTTCAATTTGTAGTAGGTCCAATGGGACCTTTAACAGTCTCTTATTCCTATACACATGAAAAGCATTAATATCTTCTGGGCTCAACTGTAATGATGCCAAATGTAGGACTTGTGCAAATGTTTATGCTTCTTGAAAGAGGTCATCAAAGGCATCCTCTTCATGAGAAAATTGTTTGACTTTCACCATAGTGGTGAATTCTTTAGCAACCTGATTTGGGTCATACTGTCTCCCTAAAACCATGGCCAATTTCAGAGACATAATAATCTCTGCTTATTTTACTGCGTGCCCATAGTCATGTAATGCGAAAGCACGACATTTCAATGGGAAGGCTGGCCAAATGGCTTTCTTCCGTTACCTCAGGCTTTTGGTTAAACCACCCTCCCCTACTATCTGGTAAGCTATTTCTCTGGCCAATAGCTTATTTGGGATGTAATATGGGAGGACATGTGGAGAAGAAATGCTCCCAAAAACTCTAATTTAAGTGAACATCTCTTCACCGAACCATCTGGCTACTAGCAAGATGTCTGCTTTGGCCTCTTCAGAAAACCTAGGGGTTGTTTTATCAAAAATGGTTTTATGAATAAACAACATAATACCTTGGCATATTTTGTAAAAATGGGGATGGAATTGAGATTACCACAAAATTTTATGGTATATATGGATGGGGAGTGGGTTTTATATAGTCCAGTTCCATCCCATATTCGGAAATTGAGAACAAAAACAAATGGCATTCATAACAAAAGCACTCATAAAGAAAGGGGGGGAAATCCTTGAAGAAACACTTCTCTTTTGTCTATATTCCATAATGGCCTTTGCTAAATTGTCTAATAAAATTTGACTCCAGTTCATAATAGTTGCATTAACTGCTACATCAATTAATGGGAGCCACTCCATAGAAAATTTGGTGCTATCAGGTTTATCAAATAACCTACACATTGTTGCTACTACGAAATTATGAGGGGAAAAGAGGGATGCTATTGAGTACATACCAAATTTATACCATTTGAATTTTCCTCCACCTGATCTCCAGGTCTGTGTAATGTCCAACGGGTCCTCATTCTCTTTAGCAAAATTCTCAAGGAACTCTTTGTTATAGAGCTTTTGAGGCTCTAGTAGCTTTTCCCTTCTTCACCATTCTTTCCAACATCATTTTCTTTGGAGGTTTCCTAAAATGGAGCAATGGAAATTATTGGATAACCACAAGGCAAAAATGACAGTGAGAATTAAATGATACTGTTAACCTCAAAAGGTGATAAGAAATGAGCTTTTGTTCGCAAATGCAAATGAAAGATATGAAATTACGTGGAGCTGTTTTTAACATAAATGCCATTAAAACTTATTAAATACATATTAAGATCATTTATCTTGGCCTTTATTACTCATTTAAGATATCACATTGCAAACGAGAAAGGAAAAATTTAAGGTGGCGAGTTTAAAGTGCGAAATTCCGATTATGCGATTACGATAAGATTATTACAATATCTCAATATCGCAATATCGCATTTTCAGTTGTGCGATTTTTGGAGTCGTTTAAAATGCGATATGCAAGGTGAGAGGTGTAGCTTTTATCATTAATGCATTTTGCTTAAATGAATATTTAAAGCGTAAAGTGATTTTTTATGAAGCGCTAGACTTAACTATGGTTTATAACATTTATCGCATACTTTCATTATGTCTGGGTCGCATTTGCATTTCACAAACTTTTCATAGTTCACAAGGTTGGCCTTTGAGTAAAGCACCGCGATGCAATGAGTGTTGGCTTGCTATGCCACAATATTGCAATTCACATATTCAAAAGGTTTTGTTCGTTGTGATTTTCATGAATGGCGATATGCACTTTATTTTACAAGAAATACCTTGAGTCTTAGTTTTAAATGGAAAGCTCAATGATATCCTAATTTTATTATGGTGATCCCTTCCTATCACAAGCCATAAATCCTAGTTTGCCAATTAACCTTTAACACACATGATCGAGTGATATGCGATAAAGCGAGAATTGCTAGTATTAAAGGGATTTGAATTGATATCTTATATTATTTAGCAATTTATTTCTAATAATTCAAAAAGAAATCCCTTAAGTGCTAAGTTTTTTGGAGGATTTGTTTATAAAGGGTCCCCATTTATTAATAGAATATTAAGTATTAAATTAATAAATGGGGGGGGTTGTTGAATATCACAACAAACCTTTACCAAGAGTATGGGAGACAATGATTTTGAGCCCAAAATTCCCCCATTCCTTGGCTTGCACCCAATGTTCAATGTGGACCACCTTCGAACATACTTCCCACCATTACTGGACACATCGGACATTGTATAACAACTCACACCAATAGAGTTAAACCCAGACTGCATGGAACATGCCACAACTAATCGGATTATGGACACAAAGGTCGAGAAAATTCTCTAGCAGAAGATCCAACTATATCAGGTTGTCAAAGTTGGCCAACTCCTGTACCAATGCAAGTGGCTCACTAGGGACCAAGTTCAACAGAAGTTTCCCCATCTGATGGAGGCACTAAACTCAACGGAGACCATTGCTTCCTAAGGTGGGAGGATTGATCCAGGTGGATGTTGGTTTCCACCCACCTATTCCACTTGGACCCCCACCATTGTCTCTTTTAGTTTTTCACTTTCCTTAATTGTAGCACATTTTACTATTTTTGGCAGTTTTTCGGGACTTGAACTTCTGGAGACTTTTTGAGGCCCTAAACGACGTTTTTTTGGGAAAAATGAGGCCAACATGGTTTATTGACTTATGCTGGCCACTCGGAATTCGTAGTCCTCAGATATATATTTATAACGAGGTATTTTGCGCATCAAACGAAGATTGTATTCCAAATTTACGACCCTGAGAAGTTGATGTACCAATTTACCCAAATGGGGCCCACAGTTTTGGCACTTCATCCTCCAGGGTTAGGCTTTTAGATGTTTAGGGTTTTCCATTGTTTCTCAATAATAAATAGGCATTTGAGCCTCATTGTAACATGGTTCAGAGGCATGTAGCCACCACATCTCTTCTCATAGATAAGCTACCATCACCCGAAATAGTCTTATTTCCATTTTGTTTGAAGCATATTTCATTATTTGGTATTAATGAAATGAAGTGTTATTTCTGTTGTATCTCTATATTTATGGTTATATTAATAATTTGTTGTGTTCTTGTTTCATTTCGAATAAGGAAAGCATTGTATGGTTTGAAGCAAGTTTCTCGAGCCTAGTATGTTTGCATTGACAGTTACGTGGTGAACCCTAGAAGATTTGTTTATAAGAACATATAATTCAAAGTGGTCCAAGGTATGACTTTGATTTTGATTTTATATGTTGATGATCTATTCTTGGTAGGTAAAAAGCCTTTGATGATCAAAGTAAGAGGGAGTTGGCCTTTGAGATTGAGATGGAAGACCTTGACATGATGCACTACTTTATGAGATTAGAAGTATGGAAAAGGAAAAGACATTCTGAAGTTATTTGGCATGATGGAATGAAAGTCCTTAGACACCCTAATGGAATTTAGTTTCAAGAATGTATGTAGATATATTTCTGAATTGGAAACTGATAGTTGATTGAGGCATTGGTGTTCCTTGTAACACCCATCTAGACATATGTTGTGTAGAGAACGAATTGAGTCAATTCATGATTGAGATGCTTCATACACATTGGGTTGCCACCAAGTACATTTTTGAGATATTTACATGGGATGATAAATCTTGGTTTGAGATATACTTCCAGGGATGTATGACTGTACAGACACACTAATGATGATTGGGATGTAAAGCATTATTGAAAGAAAGAGCACAAATAGGTGCTGCTTTATCTTGGGATTTGGCATGACATTTTTGATGAGCAGGATATAGAATTCCATAGATTTAAGTATGACCAAGGTTGGGTACATTGTTGTTAGCATGACTAGCTATGGGGAAGTTTGGTTGAGGAAGCTCTTTGGTGAGTTGTTCGAGCAAGATCTGGATATGACAATGATATATTGTGACTGTAAAAGGTGGGATCCAATTGGAAGAAAATCCCGTATAGTGTTGGGACTGAGAAATATCCTTATGTTGAGATAATGTTGTTGTACGAGACAATCTTAGGCTTGTGGTTGCTTCCTCCGTGAGAGGGAGGATGAATAAGGTATTATTTTTTGACATGTATTTATCCTAACATAACATTTGATGTAATGTCCTACATGAATAGGAAAATAGAGGAATGTTTCTCTTGGTGATATGTGAGGCAGTCTAATTGATCTTTTTTGTGAACTGTTTAAGCAAGTATCATACATGAGTATGTTGATATGTTTCTAATCTATAGAGAGTAGGACTGATCGAGGACATTGAACCAAATATTCCCCCTTGTCTAATCTTTGAGGGTAAGGAATTGATATGTATGACTCTTGGGGTTTAGGGATCTCTGGAAAATAGGGCATTTCCCCTATCTATCACCTATAGGGTGGAAGATGTATCTCCTCTATCTTGGTTTATGCAGAGTATACCCTAAATTTCATCATACCCACAAGTTTGGATTGTAGCTCCCCATCTGGCCAACAGGTTGAGAGGGATTGGGGGTATGTGATCCTTACATTTGGTAATCAGGTATCTCACCCAAGATTTATTATGATGCAAGGTGTTCTACCACATGACTCTTGAGGGTCATTGTTGGGAACATCATAAAGTAATAGGATGGATGAGATATTGTATCTTTCCTATTCCTTGACATAAGGTGGAAGATGTATGCTCCCATATGATATTACTTGAGGTGAGAGTGTCCCATAGGACCTTCCTCATTTTCATTGGATTTCAGGTTGAGATGTTCTCCCTGATGGATATAGGGTGGTAGCTTGGATTCCCCTCCAATATGAAATTCTTCTTCTTTTATATTCAAGAGTGTTTAACATAAGAGAAGAGATACAAAGACAAGGAGAGATAACAAGGGATGAGAAGATATGAACAGGGATGAACATATATGAGCAGATATACAGAGACAAGCAGAGATAAGAAGGGATGGGAAGATATGAGCAGGGATGAGCAGATATTAGCAAAAATGAGCATAGATGAAAAAAGGCTACATTTGATGATTTTGAGATACATATGATGATTACATGATGTAGTTAGAATTTCTCCCTAGATGAGAGGGAGTGTTAATTTGGCAACTCACTAACAAATTCCAATCATGGGACTAGATTCCTCTTTTCGAGAGGAACAATTTTGAATTTTGAAGCACTAATTTTGGACAAGGGAAAGTGTATGTTTTAATTGAAGCCCACAATGTCACATTTGATCAGGTCGCCCTAAAGAAAATTGGTCACCCTTGGAAGCCTATAAATACAAGTCAAGTGAACCTCATTTGGACATCACCATAAATCATTTTATTTCTTTATTTTGTCTCACATGGGTCTGAGGTTGGGTCACAGAGATTGGTTCATATAGGTGAAATCACATGGTCTGAAGCTCTCACATGTAATCTGCAGTTTTGATTTGCAGCCATAGGAACACATGCTTGTCTATGAAGTTTCGTACACACTTACACTCTCTCTATGGGGTTGGAAAATAGGGTCTCATTTTATCATTTGACCACATAGTTTGATAGTTGACTTCAGATATTGACAGTTGACTGCAGGCTTCTAAATCAAGGTTTTGATTATTTGTATTTCTGGGTTCATCTCTTAGATTTTGTTTAGTTGATTTTGATCAATATTTTTGTAGTTGAATATATGAATTATTGTACTCTCTTATTGCTGAAAATTTTATGACAATCTTATAAGAAGAAGAATTTGAAAGGGTTTTCCTTCTTGGTGGGGTTTTTCCATGGTCACTGTCCAATCCTGGCGTCTCCATGTGTGAATTATTTTCTTCTATTATTCCTTTATGTTCCACTGCATTGTTGATGATATTGTTATTTCTACATAATTGCATATGTTGTTGAATATTGTTATACTGTTATGGGGTGAATTCAATGTGTAAATAATGAAATACAATTATCTAAAGCAAAGAACAATATATCCCTAAGAAAATCTACTAATGATTTGGGTTTGATTATGACAGATTGTTCCAATGATGAAGTGACTATTGTAATGAATGCATTATTAAAATTTTTTTCTAATGAAGATAAGTTCTTAGATTATTTCCACAATAATTGGGTTGTTGTTGACAAGATTTGTAACTTCACATACTCTTTCTTACAATTCTCTTTTTTGTTTTCATGCAAATGGAATATCTTCATTAACCCAACTTCTCTATAGTTAGGGACGTGGGTAAAAGGTTCTCAAGATTTTCCCCATGCAAATAAGGAGACAAACAATGTTGGGGAGTCATATCATTATTACTAAAAGATAAACTTTCTATGTGATAGAAGAAATAAATGTGCTCATACGATGGATTGGTTGATATATATTTCTCTAACAAATGTTGAACCTTTTTATTGGTTTAAGGAAATTCTGAAAAAGGAAGGATATTTGAACAATTATAAGAAAGAGAATTAGTTTGAATCGTCATGGAAAAATAAAAGGAGTTCCAGGTAGTGATTGCAACCCTCATGAGAGAATATCTCAAGCTTATTGGATGAGGAGTCAATCTAAACCTAGTAAGCAATATCGTGTGACTTGGAATCACACAAATTTCATAACTTGTGATTTCCCATGGTTTATTCGTGGAAAAATTTGCAAGCATGCCATAAAGGTGGGTTGGTTGTGTTCCCTTTCAATGGCTTTAAACCCATTACTAAATCATGAGACCACAAATGATTCATACAATGACCCTCCTGAGACAAATATAGAGGAACCAAATCTTAATGATGATGCCAACACAATTTCCATGGATAGTCACAATGTTGAGGTAAATGCTGAAGGTCTTGAGTTGGACAAATAGGATTTATTTGGCTGCTTATGCTTGCTTTGAACCAATCATCCTACAACTTTGACCAAGATTGAATAGTTGTTTTCTTTGGCTAAAAAAATGTTGGGTGATGCCAATAGTCTTAATATTATGGATTATGACTTCACATGTGGGTTGGGTGCTTTTGAGTCATCTTTGAAGAGGAAGAACAGTCTCCTGAGCCCAAAAAAGAAAAGATAAAGAAGCAAACAAAACGCAAGATTGGAAATTGATTTGAATATCACTATGGATGAAGATGAACAATTTCAATTTGAACCACTTAACAAGTGAGGTCGCCCTTGCTCTAACAATGCATGATTTTCCAGGTTTGTGTGATATCTTGGTCTTCAATTTGTTTTTAATATTTCATACTATATTAGATGTATTATTTTTGTGTTAAATATGTTCATGCTAGGTAATCATAGTACGATGACATTTCATTCTACTATACACGAGGGTTGGAGCTCTAATAATTAATGATGCCTAAGAGACATAGATGGGATCCAAGTGGAAGATTTGGATTGCTTATATTTTTCTTATATTTTTCCTTATTTTGCCTATATTTTTCCCATATTTTGCCTTTTTTGCCTATGTTTTGCCTATGTTTTGCCTTATTTTTCCTTATAGTGCCATGTTAGTGGGGATCTTTGCATTAAAACATTATAGTACAAAGGGTTGATTTTCTGTTTTCACCTACTGTAATATCTTGAATCATATGTATCAGTGGCATTGATATTTACATTAATATACATTGGAATCGAAAAGCGTTCCAAGCACTTTTCCCCTACTATATATATAGTTTCATCAGCAAGACAAATGTAGCAAGGGTTTTCTTCATGTTGGTATATCATCCCAAATCCCCAATGTAAGGATTTAGGCACACATCAATATAATTATGAATCCAACATGCCACAAAGAAGTAGTCAATTATGTCATGTATGATAGTCAAAAGGTAACTAACCATGTCATTGAAGGATACACAAAGGTGATTTATTTTTGCAATGGTGACCTAGCAAGTTACCACAATGAGCGAACCAGAAGGGCCTCTTTAAAAGTACAATGACTATATTGAATTAGAATAAATCCTCGAATTCTTCAATGGGAACTTTGGCCCAAACCATGATGACCCAAGCAAGAAACCCAAGCTTTAATAAGTCATAATAATAATAATAAAATTCATTTCAATTATTTTTCATAAGTACATTTTATTATGACTCAAATACAATTATGAAGAATGAACCTAGTTACATTTTTCAACACTCCCTCTTAACTAGGGAGGGATTCATCATATACAAGTACAAGGAAGATCTCCAACTATGTGAACTATGAAGAGTTTAGGCACCACAATGCAACATAATAGATTTTTGACCAGGGAAATCTATCCAAGTGGGACTAAGATGGACTAAATATTTCAACTTCTCTAGGTACCATCATGCTTACTTGCTAACCACCAACCCAAGGATCTAGGTGTGTATCCTAGGCCATATCTCTATGACCAAAGTCACCCTCTATACTTTGGGATATACACATTAACACATACTGCCGACCTGATGTCCTCCCAAGAAATACTTCACTCACAATTACAATTAGTAGCAAATCCATCCGGATCAAATAGATCGGTAACAAAAAATCTCTCCCGATCAAACTAATCGATAACAACAAGCATGTAAAATATGCTATCAAAACTTCATAGAGATTTACCTATACAAAAACAACCCCATTCAGTAACAATATTTCAAATTTATATACAAAAACAAAAACCTCTGGGGTCTTTCAGACATCTTGATGTTGGTTCTCAACTTTTCATGGTAGCACTTAGAGCTTTCCAAATGAATCTTGACAGAAGATTCCTAAGCCATACAACTTCCTTTCCTAATTTACATGCAACAACATATCCTACAATCAGATCCTTCTTTCCTTCTTTCAGAAGCTTCTCAAAATTCATTCTCCAATTTCTTCTTTCACGGTAACCATCATGACAATGATATTACCTCCCTCTTAACTAGGGATATTTCTTCTATCCAGGCTCCCTCTTAACTTAGGGAGATAAAATTATTCTTATGACATTAGAGAAAATTTCATGGCTTCCATCCTGCTCATGTTGATCATCATCATTCATATATATTCCTTCATCATGCTATTCATATCAACTTTACTTATGAACATCTTCAGCACCTTGAATATTATGTACCTGCACAACATAGATAGCAAGTACAACCAAATATATAGAAGCATGAAGTTAACCTCATCAAAATCATACAATAATGGAAGCATTACACTTTATAAACATAATTAGCAAGAGACTTTACTTCTATTCTTCAACTTCTTGCCAAGGTTTTGTTACAAACATTAAATCACATCAACAACTCAAGATATCAATCTCATTATATCTAGGGATTCAATATTTCTTTCAAAGATATGAAAAACTCTTTTATAATATATACCAAAACTTAGAGACCAATATAAAAATGCATCTAAAAACTTTTGTAAGTCATATATTAGAATTACTACTAGGATTTCATACAAACCCTAGATTTCATATATGAGATTAAACAAACAAAACCAATCACAACTCAATCAACTACATGACTAGCTTCTACTAGGTTTTGATGTAAACCCTAGATTTTCATTTACTAATTCTCAACAATCAAACTTATGACAATAGAATTTCATGTTTTTATCAACCTTTCATAAATCCCATATTTGTCAAATCATATGCTAAAAAATATAACTTCTACCATGGTTTAGCTACAGAACCCTATAATTCACAAACAATATCATCTTAGAATATCAAAATTCAACTAGGGCTTAGTTCCAAACCCTAGGACTTATGAGCATCAATAATTAGGTCAACACATATTCATATCTAGGATTTCATCACCATGCATAAGCGTATGATAACAACATATGTTAGGCAAACCCAATGACAAAAACACATTAAAGTCAGACATATAACAAACTTGATTAGACGAAAAAACATATATCTAGGGATTCATTCCTAGGTCATAAGGGTCTTTATCATAAACCCTAAATATATAGGTTTTCAGTACAAAACATATAAAACCCTAAATCCCCAAAACTTCAATGGTTTGGGATTTTAAATATCACCATTCAACCCTAACAATTTAGGGTTTTGATAACCATACCATAACCCCAAACATGGCATCATCAAAGCATCAAACATTTTCTATAGACTTCATCAATAACCTTAAGTAGGGTTTCACACATTATCATCGACATACCCTTAAGTTAGGGTTTTACAAAGAACCTCTTTAGGGTTCAACACGAATAATCAAAGATGTGAGGAGGGTAGATTTATCTAATGATGAATCACCAAATCAAGAATCTTTGTGATTCAAGAGTGCTAGACACAACAATGTTAGTAATGTAAAATATATTACCAAAAAAAGAATGAATATACATTTATCATGAAAAGAACAAAGCTTATGTTCTAAGGCATACCTTTGTTTTTTAACAAACCTTGTAATCCCAATGCTTTGTCTTGTGATGCCTTCTTTCATAATCCTTGAGTATTCAGTAAGCCTTTCCTAAACAAGGAAAATATGAATAGAAGTCTGATTAGTATTTAATAAAAACAAACATAGATAAGTAAGGGAAACCAAATATAAAAGATAATACAAGGCTTAAGATACTTATTTTTGGAAAGTGGCAAGGGCCCCTTCTTAATCCAAACTTGAGGGATATGTAAGGGTTAGAGTCCCTAACAAATAGGTCTTTGACTTCAGATCCTTCCATCTTGTGCTTTTTTGGTGAAACTTATTCGACAAAGTTTGCTTGATCCCTGTTCCTTCTTTTATTCCATGGATTCTCAAGACGATCCATTTTATAGTGACCCATCATGTGACAACTATAGCATTAGTCCTTTGGACTTCTTGAAGGTTCTTTTTTTCTCGTGC
The DNA here is from genome assembly GCA_000404065.3 of Pinus taeda. Taxonomy (NCBI): domain Eukaryota; kingdom Viridiplantae; phylum Streptophyta; class Pinopsida; order Pinales; family Pinaceae; genus Pinus; species Pinus taeda. The sequence continues at coordinate 89,866 of APFE031122837.1, forward strand.
TGAGCAGAATAGTCAATCACGATTTTCTATTCTTCTCTCTCCTTTTTTATTACTAAATATATTTTGACTCCTTCTTGACTCCTTATTGACTGCATGCCTTCCATCCACTATTAGGCTTGTGGCCAAATCTTTGTTTGTCTAAAATTTTATTTCTTTTCTTCATTTGATTCATCTATAGGATTCTTTAGTTTTCCTTTGACTAGATCCAAAACTTTATTCTTTTCGAGGATTAGACCTATCCTATTTTTCCATGACCTGTAATTTGAGGTTCCTTCTAATTTGTTCTCTCCTGTTATTGAGTTAGACATTGTCATAAGCGTATTCCCTTATAAGGTCTCCTTTTATGATTCCTTGATTAGCTACTTGATGTTTGTTAGTCTTCTTTCAATAGATCTTCAAATTGCCTTTTTGTTTCTTCTTCACCTTAGCTCTAATACCATTTTAGAAAATATGAAAGGCATAAATATTTTCTTATACTTGATAAATACTTATGAGATTCTTGTGTTATTATTAACTTTCTTATGTTCATGTTTTATCTTAGTTCATCAAGAAATTGCCAAGACAATAGAATTAAGATCAAGGACACCAGATGTAGGTAGAAAACCAGGGAAAAACCCCAATATTGGGGAAAACCCAGTAAAAAAATCTTCCTTCAATAGTTTTCCTTAGATAATCCAAGAATATTGACTTAGACACAGACTTCCTCCACACCAATTCAACCCTTTCCTTTTTCAGTAGATGATCACTTTCTAGTATTATCTTCGACCTAGATGCATCAGTAGCAAAAACAACACTTCTATGCAGTAGTATCTTTTACCTAGAAACTTCTATCTTAATGCAACAACTTCAACCTTCAAGCAGTTAGCTCTTTGACCTTGAAGCAACACTTCAACCTTGATGTTGTACTTCGACCTTTATGTCGTGCATCAACCTTAATGTTGTAACGTAACTTCATGATGTTGTAACACAACTTCTTGATGTCGTAAAAAAACTTCTTGATGTTGTAACAAAACTTCTTGAGGCTGCAACAAAACTCCTTGATGCCATAACAAAACTTCGAGCTTTATGTTGTAGCCCAGAAAATAACACGTTTGAGAGAGAGATATGACCCAAAACCTTTGATCCTGCAATTCTCCTTTTAGAAAGGAGTCTTTCGGATTAATCACATCATAAGGATTGGGTTGACATTTCGAACCAACCTATGTGGTTCATCCTAAGGACAAGGTGAGAAATCAGACGATCTCAGAGAATATAAATAACATGGATGCATCATTGTCCAATGTTAGCCGTTGGTGAGGAAGACTTAGGGATTAGCCGTTATGTAGTAAATAGTTATTAATTATCGAGAATGTCAAAGTTTAACTATTATTATAGTTAAACTATTTTTACAATTCTAGGTCCTGTACCTAATATTACAAATTGGTTACTAGTATTAATTTGAATTTGTTAAATATATAATTTTGTTTTAATATTAATTACAACTAATCCAACTAATTATGTTCTAAATTAATTACCACAACTAATATTATCATTATTTTACGAGTAGTTTCCTCCCATTTGATCAAACCTTACCATATATTTACTAACATTATTAGCATTATTACGTACTGTTATCATTTTTAATAATATTATTATTTATATATATATTAATTCATAATTAATGGCTAGTTCCTTCCATTTGCTCAACCTTACCATTTTTTAATTATAATTAAGCTATTTATATATACTTCATCAAAAATATACGGCTAGTTTTCCTCCTATTTCAAATGACTTAGGTTAACCGTAGCCAATAATAAAATATTATTTTCCTTAGATTATAATATATCTATATTAATATGCTTTGACATTCTCGATAATTAATAATTATTTACTACATAATGGCTAATCCCTAAGTCTTCCTCACCAACGACTAACATTGGACAATGATGCATCCATGCTATTTATATTCTCTCAGATCGTCTGATTTCTCACCTTGTCCTGAGGATGAACCACATTAGTTGGTTCAAAACGTCGACCCAATCCTTATGATGTGATTAATCTGAAAGACTCCTTTCTAAATTATGGATCACAAAAGTCTTAGATCTAAAAAATTCTCCTTTTTCCAATACAACTTCACACCTTTTCACGGCTTATTCTAGGAGATCGAACTTGTGTGAGTGATTCTCCTCCAAATGATTTGAATTGCTTCAATATATAGGCTTCTAGTGAGTTCAAATTAACTTTCTTGAGGTCGACTTGGTGTGGAGGTGACATAATTATTTTTTGACTCAAATTCTTTTTACATGATTAAAAATTGCAAGGGTCTCTTTAAAATTACAATGAATCTATTGAATTAGAATAAATCCTATAAGTCCATAATGGGGACTTTGACCTAAAACATGATGAACCAAGCATGAAACCCATGCTTTAATAAGTCAT
>APFE031122837.1:92318-129331 GCA_000404065.3 Pinus taeda
TTTATTATGACTCAAATACAATTATGAAGACCGAACCTAGTTACATCTTTCAACACTCCCTGTTAACTAAGGAGGTATTCATCATATACAAGTACTAGGAAGATCTCGAACTATGTGAACTAGGAAGAGTTTAGGCACTACAATGCCACAAACTAGATTCTTAACAAGGGAGATCTATCCAAGTCGGACTAAGATGGACTAAAGCTTTGAACTTCTCTAGGTACCATCATTCTTACTTGTTAACCACCAATCCAAGGATCTAGGTGTGTATCTGAGGTCAAAGCTCTATGACCAATGCCACCCTCCCTACTCCAGGATCTAGACATCAATACATAGTGTTGACTTGATTTTCTCCCAGGAAATGCTTCACTCACAGAGCCTCAACAAATTTGATTTTAAAATCAGTAGAAAATCCATCTCAATCAAATAGATCGGTACCAACAAATCTCTCCCGATCAAACTGATCGATTACAATAAGCACGCAAAACATGCTATCAAAACTTTTGAGAGATTTAGTTGTACAAACACAACCCCAATCAGTAACAACCTTTCAAATTTACATAAGTAAACACAAACCTCTGGGTTCTTACAAACATCTTAATGTTGCTTCTCAAATTTTCACAGTAGCACTTAAAGCTTTCCAAACGAATCTTGATAGAATACTCCTCAACCATACAAATTCCTTTTCTACTTTACAGGAAACAACATATTATACAACAAGATTGTGCTTTCGTTCTTTCTATTAGAGCCTAGATTGACCTCAAGCTAAAGGGAGGCAATTCTAGGGTAACCACAAACCATGCTTAACCTGGTAGCTAGCCCTACCAGGTTAGAAGAGGGCTCTCTCCTTGTTAATCTCAGTTGAAATGATTGAATTAAATATGGATTTTAGACTAGGTATAGTAGCTCTAGGGTTTTTGGTTGATTTTGATGGTTGGTTGCTGGATCAAATGGAGCAAGCAGCTTGGGTACGGGAAATCAAGTTAGAATTGCAGACATGTTCTGTGGGGTGAGATAGATAAGTGTTTATGCACTTGGAATTGAATGAGATGGTTTATTTAAGATTACTGAGGGGCTAAGGATGGCATTCAAAGACCATGAATCCTCTTCAGACTCCTGAAAACATTAAAAACTAAATGCATTCCCAAGGCAAAGCACTGTTATCAATGTATTTTTCCTATTTCTCTTGATTCCTTTAGTTAAGAAGAATGAAATACATTTTGGTACATATAACACATGAGAATAACTAATGCAGAAGGATAAATAATGCAAAAACACATTACCACAAGAATCCCTCAAAAATAGCTGCAAACCCTAGTTTATTTCCTTGCCAAACTGCTGTAGAGATGTACAATGTAGCTCAGAGCATCCACAAGAGTCCAACCTTTTCAAATGACTAAGAAAGTACATAATATAGGCACCAAACCACCTATGCTAGCCATCAGGGGTCGAATCCATGAGAATATGGGTGGTTTCAACCGTATCTAAACTAAGAACATGAATATAGGTAGTGGAACAACTTGCCTCTAAAACCATGGAAACTGATTCATTCAACCCCAAACCACCTCAAAATGATGAATTTACCTCTAAGAGTCATTTTGAAATTATATTTACATCCCATAGCATCAATTACATTCATATATTTACCTAAAAAGAGCCCAAAATTCAAATTACAAAAAATCTAGGCGAAAAATTTTGATTTTGGAGCCAAACTGGCAATTTCCATCCAATGTGCAGTGCTTTTTCCAAGCTAGTTTTGGGGACCTTCCTGATGTCCAAACTGGGTGTAGAATAGCTCATTGGAAATCTTATCGAGTCTACTTTATATAACAACTTGAATTTCTAGATTTGGATGTCATTTTCCCCCTCAAAAATGGAATCTCCCAAGACTTCTTCCTATCAAAAAAGTGGCAGAGAGGTCATTTTTTTTTATAGTTTTTTAGCCTTTAGGTGACCAAGATCTGCTCCAAACTTGATGAAACTTTTTGGGTTTGCTTGTTTTTTCATGTTGAATCCAAAAATACAAACTATTCTCTCAAAATATGGTCCAGTAAAAAGCACAATGCCACTGCTATTGGGTTTTCCTGTGTTTCCAATTTCAAAATTTGAAAGTTATAAAATTTTCTCAAAATTGCCCCAAATTTGGTACAACGCACCCTCAAGCACTGCTATGATGAGCTAATGAGGCATCAGCTAGGATTTCTAATTTGTTTTCCTCCTTTTGGATTTTCAAAAGTTTCCTCAACCTTGCCTTTAGCTTTTTCATTCTTATATTGCATATCTTATTCCGGGTTAAATAGTGATAAGCCATGTGGCGAAGCATTTTCTTCTCTTTATTGGCCTTCTCAAGCAGCTTCTCAAGGAAAATGTTCATCCTCTCTAACCAAGATTCTCGGTCATTCTCAATTTCTTGCTCAATGGAGGTCATCTTGCCCTTTGCTTTCTTTGCCTCTTGCCTTTCTTCCCTAATCATTTGCAATTCCATAATAGCTTGTTTATCAATTAATTGCTTGTTTTCCTGCTCAAGGTATTTGATTATCGAATTTTCTCTTTCTAAATTGACTGATAGGGCTTGAATGTCAGCCTCTTTTTCCTTGATGATCGAATCCTTGACACTCCTTGAATTTTGAGCATCCAAGTCCATGACATTCTCCTCTTGTGCCACCTCATGGTCCACCAGGACAAAATCTCTCTCTTGCCCCTCACTAGGATCATCCTCATGCATATTTTTCTTTCTTTTATCTCTACCCTTCTGTTGCTACCCAACTTGTACCTGCTTAGTTGGAGAAGAAGGAAAAGCCCCTTCCACTCCTTGTAGAGATAATACTCGCCTGGTAGCTGCAAAAAGCCTCCTAGTGCCTCTCTCATAGGTGACAAACACTGGCACTCCCAAGGTTTCTGTTTCTTTGACTTGTTCATGTCCTTAAGGTTCAGTTTCCTCCTGATGCACTGATGAAAATATTTGAGGACCTTTGAAAACCTGATGAGAAATGAAGGTTTCCCATGGTATATTTAGTCTATTCAACTAATGAAAAACAATGATCTTGAACAGAGAGAAGTGGTAGATGCTATTCATTTGTTGGGGATATGGCTTTTTATTGACATAGTGTGCTATCTTTTCAATATTCTGGAACATGAAGAAAGGAAGATCCATCATTCTCACTCTAATAAAATGCATTAATAATCTAATGTGGTAGGCATACAACCATGAAAACCTACCTTCACAAGTAAAATATTTAATGATGATCTTCATGAGTGGGGCAAAACTATCCCGCAAGAATTTAAATGGAAACACTCTTTTCAACTTGCTGAGGCATGCAACCTTGATGTAAGGCTCATAAAATTCCCTGTCAATTTACTGCCCTTTGTTCCATTTTTCACCTATGTTTGGAATGCCTATAGCCTCTGAAATAATAGCAAGTGACAGAGTGAAAGTAACTCCAGCAAGTTGTACTTCATTATTGTCCAGGTGTGTCACAAATAGCCTTGCTAATTCATGGTGGAATATGACCCTCTCCACCATTTCATAGAAGTCATAACAAGACTGATTCTTGAAACATGTGATGGAAAATGGACAGGAAAGTAATTCCCTGAGGCCAATGGGCTCCTCCCTGGTTATCTTCCCTCCTTTGTGAGGTCTTCTCGGTTGTAAGTTTGTTTCCCTAGAATTATCATTGAGGGTCTCTTCCCCAGTTACATAATCACTGTCCATTGGCTTGATTGGCTGTAAATGCTAGTGAGCAAAGAAAGGTAGTGTGGGTGAATGATGAGTATGAAGATATTTTCAAAAGAAAGAGAATGAGTGGGATGGAATAGGGATATGAGTGAGATTTGATGTAGTGTACGATTTGAGGGAATAGGGTATGAAGGGAATGAGTAAGGTTTAGGTAATTTAGGGTATAGGGGTTAAATATGTAAGTAGGGTTTTAGGGAGTGTCATGTGAGGGAATGAGAAAATATGAAGAAAATGAAACTTAGGGGAGTGTGTATAGGGGTTAGGTTTTTAAGGGATAGTCACCAAGTATGAAAAATATAGCTATGTAAATAGTGAACTTTATGGAAAAACTTACTTTAATAGCAGCTAGGATTTAGCCTTTTCAAAAATTAGCTCTAAACACAAAAATTCTTATGGAAAGAGCAGCAACGATACTTACATGTAAAGGAAAGAAATCTTTGCAAATTGGAGAAAGTTTGAGCGATTTTGGGTTTGTTTGAAGGTTTCAACACTGTATGGGTAGTTTCCAATAGATGTGCAACGCCTTCCAATAGGTGTGCAACACCAAACGAATGCGCAAATCCTTTCTTAATTTACACTGCGAGAAAGCATCCAATGTGCAATGCCAAATGAATGTGCAACGCCAGGCAATAGTTACGCACCGCCTGTGCTTTTCTCCAGTAACACCTCAACTTGCTTCTTTTTGTTCAATGAAACCTCAAAATTTCCTTTTGGATTCTCCTTAACACTTTGAACTTCACAATGAGGTGATATGAGAGATAAAAAACCTTTTATACCCTTTCAAGCCTTTTGATTTTTCATTTAACATAACCCACTTTCCAATGTTTGTTTGCTTCCCTGAAATACTCTGTTTTAGCTGATTTTTTACATTTGGCATGTTCACAGGTGGAATGATGCTCATCTCTTTGACTTTTTGCAGTGGCAAGAGTTGACCAAGTTGGCAAGTGACCAGGAGCAACATATGAATAGTTGTTACATATAGGAACCATAAAATTACATTGAAATACATGGAAGTGAAATGATAAAATACAAATGCTCTGTTTTTTTAACTCAAAACAAGTTTTGAGTTTAAAGAGATTTATTTAGCTTACAAACAAAGAAATTATGATCTTTTAAACTCTGGTTAACCTCCTTGTGTGACTGCTGACATTTATTTTTCATCTGAATGACTATGGTGAAAAACCCTAGACCTAGTGAGACTAAAGTCTAATACTGATTTTTATAAATGATGTGAACGAGAATGACTATGAATGACTGAAAAAATATGTGAAATAGGCCAGTTGGTATATAGCATGAGAGGCAAATAAAATGAAATCCTACCATCAGCCGATCCATGACCTAATGGAGTGCAACTCATCAGAATGGGACACCTAATATGAAATGCAAAAGAGAAATTTGATCATTGATGGCAGTGTGAAAGCACTGGCACTAACACTTTCAACACAACCTCAAAATGAATTCTCCAATTTATTCTTTCAATGTAACAATCATGAATATGATATGCCCTCCCTCTTAACTAGGGAGATTTATGCTATCCAGGCTCCCTCTTAACTTAGGGAGATCAACTTATTCTTATCACATTGGAGAAACTTCCATTGCTTCCATCCTTCTCATGTTGATCATGAACATTCACATATATTCCTTCATCATGCTTGTCATATCAACTTTTCTTATGAACATCTTCACCATCTTGAATATTATGTACCTGGACAACTTAGATAGAAAGTAAAACCAAATATATACAAGCATGAAGTAACCTCATCAACATTATACACTAATGGAATCATTAGACTTTATAAACATAATCATCAAAAGACTTTACTTCTATATTTCAACTTCTTGCCGAGGTTTTGTTACAAATATTAAATCACATCAAAAACTCAAGATATCAATCTCATTATATCTAGAGATTCAATATTTCTATCAAAGATATGACACACTCTTTTATAACATACAGGAAACCCTAGAGACCAGTATAACAATGCATTCAACAACTTTCAGAATTCATATGTTAGAATTCCTATGAGGATTTCATACAAACCCTAGATTTCATACATAAGATTAACAATCAAAACCAATCACAACTCAATCAACAACATGACTAGTTTCTACTAGGGTTTGATGTAAACCCTATATTTTCATTTACTAATTCTCAACAATCAAACCGATCACAATACAATTTCATGTTTCTATCGACCTTTCAAAAATCACAGACTTGTCAAATCATATACTAGAGAATTTAACTCCTACCAAGGTTTAACTACAAAACCCTCGTATTCACAAACAATATCATCCTAGAATATCAAACTCTGACTAGGGCTTAGTTCCAAACCCTAGGAATTATGAGCATCAATAATTAGGTCAACACATATGCATATGTAGGATTTCATCACCATGCATAAGCATATCATAACAACATATGTCAGGCAAACCCAATGACACAAACACATTAAAGTCAAACATATAACAAACTTGATAAGACAAACAGACATATACCTAGGGATTCATTCCTAGGTCATAAGGGTCTTTCTCATAAACCCTAAAGATCTAGCATTCAATACATAACATAGAAAACCCTAAATTACTAAAACTTCAATGGTTTGGGATTTCAGATATCACCTTTCAACCCCAACAAGTTAGGGTTTTCATAACCATACCAAAACCCCAAACATGACATCAGAAAAGGATTAAACATTTTCTATAGACTTCATCAATAACCCTAAGTGGACTAGGGTTTCACACATTCATCGACATACCCTTAAGTTAGGGTTTTACAGAGAACCTCTTTAGGGTTCCACAAGAATAATAAAAGATGTAAGGAGGACAACTTTATCTAACGATGAATCACCCAACCAATAATATTTACGATTCAAGAGTGCTAGACACGACAATGTTAGTAATCTAGAATAGATTACCAAAAAAAGAATGAATATACCTTTATTATGAAGAGAACAAAGCTTATGGTCTAAGGAATACATTTGTTTCTTAACAAACCTTGTAATCCAAATGCTTTGTCTTGTGAGGCCTTTTTCATAATCCTTGAGTATTCAGTAAGCCTTTCCTAAATAAGGAAAATATGAATATAAATGTGATTAGTATTTAATTTAAACAAACTTAGATAAGTAAGGGAAACCAAATATAAAAGATAATATAAGGAGTAAGATACTTATCTTCAGAAAATGGTGAGGGCTCCTTCTTAATCCAAACTTGAGGGATACATAAGGGATAGAGTCGCTAACAAATAAGTCTTTGACTTCAGATCCTTCCATATTGTTCTTTTTTGGTGAAACTTCTTTGGCAAAGTTTGCTTGATCTTTGTTCCTTCTTTTATTCCATGGATTCTAAGGAAAATCCCTTTTATAGTGACCCATCTTGTGACAACAGGGTATGAGGCCACACAAGTGACCTCATGGGTCTCCAAGTAAGTCGAAGATGCCTGTAGACCATCTGTAAGGGCTTATATGATGGCGTAGGTGATGTCACAACATCCTACAAGTCTTGGGTCAACTGCCAAGTGCATGGTACATCTATGGGACTGGCCGGGAAAAGGTGAACCAAGTGCATCTTCCTCATCCAATAGGTGAATCTTGAGCAATATCTTAACATCTCTGGGGATACATGGAGTGTTGTCTATTGCTGTGGAGGCCCATGGCTCTCAACACACATCCTACATGTGCTAATTTAGCCCTATGGAGGGTTAGGACCGCGTTTATGGAGGCCAAACCCAAGATGGAGACAACTTGCAATCCTGCATAAGATCCAATGCATCCCCTAGCCTTCTAGTACAACACGTCATCAAGGAAATCGAGTAAAAGAGCTTACAAACCATGGACCACAAGTGAGGACTTCATAATGGCATGCCCTTCCATAATGGTCTTTGGCATGTGCTAATGTCTCCAAACTCCAAACAGGGTTAACCAAGTATCCCATTAGGTGGTTTATACCTTTAAAGGGGATAATATGTCTAAGGTACATCCTTTAAAAGGTGGTGGCATGTGATAAAGAGGTGAATAGAGTAAGGAATGAGAAGGGGAAGCTCTAGGCCATATGTTGGGGTACAACAGTAGCTAGTAGAAGGGAAGCCCACACTTGGGTATATAATGTATAGGAGGGAGAAATCATGGTACATGAGGTGCCTCGACCTTGATTTTTCCACCCTTATTTATACGCCTTTTTCCTTTGATGAATTTTCTTCACTTAACTACTTGAGGCTCAAGGGGTAAGAGCATGATGTGTGAGATATAGAAGTGGACACCCCCTTTTAAGGTAGGGCAGTTCATTGTCCACCAGGGGTTGGGACAATCATGGGTTCCTATATGATGCAGGAGGCTCATAAAACTTGTAGGAATCAGGGTGATGACCATGATGATGGGGTAGAGCTCATCCATTTGATTTTTCCCACGTGCTAAATGTGTTTGTCCCAACCATATTTTTCATTTCGTGGTACATTTTCCTATTGAATGTGGTGAATTGTGCTTTTACTTTTCTCTTTAGCAGCATCAACCTCTGGGGCATCATTCCAGGCATGGCCTAAGGTGTGGGCAAGGGGAAGGGGAGTGCTAGCCCTATGTGGACCCAATGGAGGAATGTGGACCTACGTGGGATAGGTGATGAATGGGGTAATAATGAGTGGAAAGGGGGTAATATATCCAGATGAGGGAGTGAGAACACACAACCAAAATCAAGGTTTCCCAAGAAATAACATCCCTAAGGCCAAATGGTCAGTAAAAGAAATCCCATGGGACTAGAATCCAAGGTTAATATCCAAAAAGGGGCCTAGGGGACAAGAGCACAGGCCTAGCCCATTCTTTCCACCGAATCCCCCCATTAATCCATGCCTAGAAGTGTCCATGATAAGAAAACTACAATACTTAATTACCAAATGACAAGGAATACCTTTAGGTTCAAGAGGCCCACCTTGAAACATACACTCATGACAGATGGGTAAGGGACAACATGGATGACTCAGGTGGTGGGGATATGGCACAATGAGCTATATGGTGGCTGCAAGGGGCTTCTGTCTACTAACTGAGGACAATCTTGGAGAAAATTTTTCTCCTATGGATATCACCCATAAAATGGTGGGTAACATGCCTCACATGCTACCATGCTCGTTTTCATGTGTTATTTATATAACATTGGATGTGTTATAGTCACAAAATTTGGTGGAGAAGCCAGAATACATGAGATCTCCAAAACCCAGAAATCGTTTATGGAAATTTCGTCTAGAAGTACCTCAATTAGATTATTAGCCGATTTTTAAATATTGCCTAAGTCTAAACTTAGGGAATATGGTTAATTAATCAATATTAATTGTGATCAAGTGAGAAATATATAGAAAATCACACAGATCGATAGGGAATTAATCTTGGCCCTTGATTAAGTTCTAATATTGGGTATTTGTGCTCCAACAAAATATTATAAGAAGTCTATGGGTAGATGGAGGTCACATTAGTCCAAATACTCAGTTGCCCGAACAATTCGATTTTCTCAGTAGAAAGGATTCAACAAAGAAGATTGAGTCAGAGGGTGAGTAGCAGGTGGTAGAGGAGATCAACAACATTTCTGGAGGAAGTCTTCTAGTTCTGGAAGAGGCAGTGAGAGGGAGTGCGAAATTCCGAGACGATATTCGTACAAGGATTTCACAGGCACAACAACAGTAAGTTCGATCTAGATGGAGGAGCTAGTGATTCAAGAACTGGAGGCTAGGATTTTGGTCAGAAGAGGTGGCGAGTCAGCTCCATAGCTAGACAAAGATAGATCTAAGGGTTTTAGAAGTTTCTAGAGGCAGTTACAGCAGGATCTGCACAAGCTCTGGGTAGAATTTGACGCATAAGGGATTGTGTGTGGCCGGGGAGAAAATTCCCAGGACATAAGCTAGTTGTGGGGTGAGGGAAATTTCTCACGATAATTTTTCCAATATTTTTCCCAGATTAGATTCTAGTAGAGCATCCAGATTATTGTAATCATATTTGTTGTTGACGAGTAATAATAAAACCCTCCTCTACTGCATCGGTTTTCCCAAGTTGGGTTTTTCCATGGACAATTGTCCAAAAACAACTGTGTTAAATTTGTGTGTGTGTGCTAGAATTTCTAAATTTCGAGTATTTTATTTTCCGCAATATTTTATTTGTGAAGGTTGCAGTGTGAATTATTTGATATTTGTCATAGAAAATAATAGATAAATTGTTAAAATTGATTAACAACTAGAAGAATACTTTCAGGTTGTTGTAATAGGATTCCAGTTTAGGAATTTTCACATGGTATCAGAGCGTGAGTGCTCAACTAGGAAGTTAAAAAGTGAAGAAGGGAATTTCATTGTTCAAAAGGAGTAACATGTTAAAATATCTAGAGGCAGCACAGTTCTTAGATAGGTAGGCTGAAATTGCTGGGTAGAAAATTTGATTTTCAATAGTAGGGTTGTAGAAAAGTCGAATTGCTCGAATTAGTGATTCCAACAGTTAGAGGGAGTAACACCAACTTAGAATTTCACTAAGCATATTTTTGGTTAGACGCAGAGGGTTTTGCAACAGTTTGGAATTACAGAATCAACATCAGGTGGAAAGAGGAATAACACACTTTAAATTCTTCAGTATAACCATGGACATAATTGACATACATCAAGCTTCAGATTTATATTCCAGGTTAGAAGACACATTTTCTTGCTTGTCAGGATCAACTTCATAGGGTGTCTGGTATATAGACAGTGGAGCATCAACTCATATGACATGGGTTAGAGAATATTTCTCAAGCTACAAAGAGGAGAAAATGGACTTCCAGATTACGATGGGAAAAAAAACAAAGTGTACTCCAGTAGGGAGAGGTACCATCGATTTTCAGAGGGAGTCAGGAGCAAGCACTAGTGCGAAAAATGTATTGCATGTGCCAGGATTGGGTATGAACCTAATTTTGGTATCTTAGTTACAAGATAAGGATATGATATCCACTTCGTTGGGAAGAAAATGCTTGTCAAACACTCAAGATGGAAGAGGGTAAGATAGATTGGAGTTCGAAGCAACAAATTATACATGTTGCAATTGGACTCTCCAATGGCACTAATAGGCAGTAATAGTAGCAGTGGGAAGGAACTAAATGAGTTATGGCATAGAAGAATGGGACATCTAAACCATGGGGCACTCAATATTATTAGTGAAACAATAAAAAGAGTTCCAGAACTTAGCATGGAACACGATGATGTGTGCAAAAGATGCGTAGTTGGGAAGTATGATAAGGAAACATGTATGTTAGGAATTATACATTCATTTATTTGTGCCCTGATGTCCACTAGAGATCTTACTGGTGCTTAATTCTTCGTCACCTTTATTGATGTCCATTCCAGGAAAACTTGGATCTACTTCTTGAAGACCAAAGAAGAGGTCTTTGATCATTTCAAAGAGTTTAAGGCTCCCGTGGAGAATGCGACAAGGAAGAATATCAAGGTGCTTCACTCAGATAATGGTGGAGAATATGTTGATAAAGACTTCACATATTTTTGCATGAAGGAAGGCATCAAAAGAGAAAGGAAAACTTCATATAATCCACAACAGAAAGGGGTAGTAGAGTGGAAAAACAGAACCATAGTTGGGGCTGCAATAGCTATGTTGTATGACCAGGGTGTGCCCAAGTTTTTATGGGAAGAGGCATGTAACACAACAATGTATATGTTGGGTGTGGGATCCCCCCCAAGGCAAGTTTTGTGGCTTAAAGCCCAAGTTTTGACTAAGTTTGATGTAAACACTCCATGATTTGTGGGCGCGTAGTGTGAAGTTGTAATTGAGTCATAGGGTTGTCCGACCTTACTTTTGTAAATATAATGTTAGCTTAAGAGTTCTATCCATGGTCCATAGACCATGGGATTTTATAAATAGAGCAAGGCTATAAGTGTAAAGGGAGATAGAAAAAAATTGAAGATAGAAGATCTAATGAGGAAGCATTGAGTCTAAAGTGTAAAGTCATGTCTTTGGGTCATAGAGTAGGAGGAGGCTCTGCAGTTGAGTGCACAGAGGCCTAGTAGTCTGCAGTTGAGTGCGTGGACCCTTGTAGCTAAGTGCGTAGGGAAGGTTGAGTCTGTAACTGACTGAAGCATTAATAAAGATAAGTTTTACATTATTTATGTGTATCGTTTCATGTTTTATGCATTGAAGTATATTGGGTATGAATTGCAAGTTTACTGTTTATTTGTTGCGTGAAATTATATGAATATGTTGAATAAGTGAATATAAGATAAAGTATTTGTTTACGTGAAGAGAACTAACTGTTATAAGAAGATAAGTAAGATCTGCAGTGTAACTTGGGGAAATAATGTAGATCACTGGTCTAGCAGCGTGAAATCTCCACAACCCTTGGTTAGGGATGCGTGAAGGCGAATATAATAGGGTGCAAAGGCCTCACAGGTCAAGAAAATGCACGAAGGTATTCATAGTCAGACTAAATCGACCCCTTAGACATCTCAAGGGTGCGGAAACTTGGTTCCAACATCCCCCCCATACTGCTTTGGGTGAGACCTCAGTTCGCACTCTGTGGACTATTGCCGAAAGGGCTAGTAGTACAAGGATTTGTTTAGCTAAATAACTTCGAACCTGTGTCAAGGCCCATCAAGCCAACAACTGGTTCCGTTGCCAGGACCAGAATCTGCATAGAGATGTTTGATGTCGTATCATTGGAATCCAGCTAAGAAAGAAATTGAAGGTTGGTTGGACAGGAGAATTCATGAGTTCGCGGCGTAGGAGAACATGAATCTGCGACTATCAAAGGAAGAGTGGTTAGAATACTACCTGTACACAGAGATCCAAAAAATTTTCTTTGCATCTTTCCCTACTGAGCTGTATGAGTGGATCACGAAGCTAGAAGATAGCCAAGAAAGGTGGAAACTCGACAATCCTATTGTGTGGACCCTAGAGTTGGTGCGCAGATTGGAAGCAGGAAACTCGACAATCCTATTGTGTGGACCCTAGAGTTGGTGCGCAGATTGGAAGCATCGAAGGATAAGATCGCATGTGCTGTTGACCACTGGCTCGATCGGATTATAGGAGGGTTCATTATTGAGTTCGCGGTATATACTTTAGTCAGCTATAGTGAGGTAGAGTGACACTTTCTCAAAGGACCGCGAGGTAAGTACGTAAAGTCTCTGAATACTTGGATTAAAATGTTATTGTGTGAAAAGAGGGTTACGCAATTACCTTGATTTATGGAGCTACGCGAAGTGGAAAATCCTACGAAAATGAAGGAGGTAAGGGACTAGAGAATAGCTCTTTGATTTCACCTCCACGAAGGGACGAGGAAGAGCTTGCGAAGGTCTCACCGAGAAGTGCAATCAATTTGATAAGGTAGAGGATTCCATGCATACCAACCCCACCCACACCACCACCAGCTTCACTGACTTCACCCCCATCTTCGCTCGTACCACCTTCGCCACCACCGCGAGCCAATATGGCAAGCGCAATAAAGTTGCTTGTGTTAAGGGAGTAGGAAATGAAGATCCAGACCAATTTTGGTTCTTGATAACAGATGTATGGGAAGTGCAAGGAGTTATAGATGATAATATAAAGAAATAAAAATTGGTCAGCGCTTTGTAGGATCATACGCTGACCTGGTAGATTAAGCATTCTAATGAAAATCCGAATGCAGGGATCGTGGATATCCAAATTGCGCTGAACAAAGAATTTAGCAGGCCGAAGTTAGAGGCGCAAGTGATCATTGGATTCAAAGAGATCACAATACTACCAGGCGAGACTCCTTGGGAGTTGGATCAGAGACTAAAGTGCACAATTCACGAAGCTAATATGACTTTGATGGATGGACAACACCATGAATGGTTTGTAGCATCGCTAACGCCGGATTTCAGGAACGCATTGTCGCAACAGAGGTTAACAACCCAGGAAGAGGCCTTGGAGATCATGATGAGGCTGCATGAGACCCCGATACAAGATCCTAACCTACGAGTTTAGCAGATCCATGCACAGTTGAAAAATTTATGCCTTGAGATGCAGAGTCTGAAATAGGATAGGACAGCTCGCGCGAAATTACACGAAGAAGTATGGTGTGTAAAATGCAAGGGTCAGGGTCATGACAAGGACCACTACTCGATGTTTGCGAATTACCTCATGGGAGGAGGGCGAATGCCATTAAGACCAGAGGCACAAGAAGGACCTAGCATGGCGCCTACTTTGTGGTGCGCGATTTGTCAAATAGGAGGAAAGCATGCTATGGACAACTATCATTTGTTACAGAAATACACACAGGATTCACAACAGTTGTTCTGTAACTTTTGTAGATCAGTTGGAAATGATGAGCGCACCTATAGAAGATTTTAGATGATGATGGATAGGACTCCCACCTATAGAGTTCAAGCTGAAATGCGGCGCCCCTTGACCAGAACGCAGGAGTGGTGCGAACCAGATTTCAGGGGCGTGGATGAGGCCGAGGTGGAGGACCTGGAAGAGGTCATAGACAACTGATATGTTCCAATTGCAGGGGGCCAGGACATTATGATCGTGATTGTACGAATCCAACGTGTCCATCATGTCTTTATTGTACCTTGTTTGATCATAAGACAAAGGATTGTCCCACCCTGATAGCTAGGCTACGCGACAAGGGAGCGCTCCAACCTCCCCCGACTTAGAGCCTGTAGATGATGAGGTCTGAGCCATGTGAGGAAGATCCAAATGTGAACATTGTGCTCTGAAGTGGAATTACAATAGAATATGATAAAGGCAAATAGCCTGAAGATAGTACTTGGGTTTGCAAGGCTCTGGCGAAAGAACCAGAGTTTGATTTGGAGCACACTAAGGAAACCTTCATGGAAGCTAGGAAGAGCTTCGCTGATGCCTCCGCTTCAGAAAGAAAAGATAGATCGGATTCGAAAATGTACCCATCTATTCTTATGAAGTTCCTAGAAATATGCATGAAGCTACTGCGCGACAGTAAGGATGTAAAGGGATTGCAGGAACTCATTAATAGGTGCGCTGGGACCGTGCCAGTAGAATTGCACGTAGTTCAGAATATTGGAAAGCATGCGACAAGGAGGAGAAGAGAAATGAGGTTGACTACGCAGATTGGAGAATATGAGATGGACCAAGTAATTCTAGACCTAGGGTCGAATGTGAATGCTCTGCCAAAGCAGACATGGGAGTGCATGGGAATGCCTACACTGCAATGGTCTCCTATCCATATACGAATGGCGAACCAACAAAAGATAATACCTTTGGGGAGATTGCAGGGAATCACTGTGGATATTTAAGGGGCAAGCATGTTAGTAGACTTTGAAGTGATAGAGATTGTTGATGATGGCAATCCCTACCTCACGCTCTTAGGAATCAATTGGGTCACTGACATGAACGGGGTGATGAATCTGAAGAATCGCAAGATGATTTTTGAGAAGAAGTCTCTATGCGTAGTCATACCTTTTGACCTTGTAGAAGGATCGCGCTACATAGAGCTGGTGCACGACTATGAAAGCGACGATGATTTGGATTGCATCTACAAGATAACCACGCAAGAGAAAGACTGGGTAAATCCCACTACGGATGGACGGATCTCATGGGAGTGCGAAAGCTCCTGTACATCAGATTCTGATGAGGAGATAGAGCGATGGTAGAACTAGTTGCACGAGGTGACCACGTTGAATTGTAATATGATGACAAGATCGTTGCACTACGTATCGACAAAAGTGAGGGATCTGCCTATTTATGATGGGTTAAGTGAGGTAGATGCTTTCTTGAACAGATTTGAAAGGGAGGTGTTAGAACAACAACATTTCAAGGCTTTGAAATGGGTTCTGCGTGCTACGCCCATGGGGTGGTGGGGTATGCACCAAGGAAGCTTTGAGGACTGGCGCAAATGTAGGAGAAGGATGTACATTTGTTTTGGGAAGCCTCAAATGTGGCTAATAGATAAATACAATGTACGGGATGGTCTGTGTGCACATATGTCTAGGTGGGTACAGGCATATGGTAAACAACCTGCACGGATGCACATGGATCTCGCATTGGGAAACATAGTCAATAAACCTTTGTTGGGGAGGAAATTGCGTGAACGGTCCCTCCAGTTGGGACGATAGAGTGTGGAAAGAATGAGTGTGCAGAAGGTTACCCACACAGAAATCTTTAACGAAGTGTGTGAAGCACTTAATAGGCTATATAATGTGCAGTGAAGTGGTTGGGACCTGCACATACCAACAGTTTTGTGGGGTTATAGGAAAACGTGTAAGAAACTGACGGGACAGACACCTTCTAGGCTGGCCTATGGAGCAAACGTTGCATTCCCAATAGGGTATATTATGCCTAGTCCGCGTATAGAAGCGCCCGTGGATATGACGGTTTGCAGAGCCTTGGAAGAAGGGATCACACAGCTGAACGAAGAAGAACGTTTGGGACCTGATGAAGAAATCCAAGAGGGTGATCTTAGCTTCCAAGAACTCATGAAATAAATAGTGTGGTTAAGGGAGAAAAGCGCTCTGATGGAAGGAGAAGTCAAGAAGATTGAGGAAGAAATAAAGAAGGATTTTCTTGATAAGAAAACTGTGGTCATAAAACAGGGTGCACATGATTACATTGAAAAATTTGGGGACTACTGCCGAGAGTTGATCAACTTGATGCCTTGGATTGGACCGTATATTACTAGAGGGATCATCGATGATGGCGTGATACAGATGGAGAAGTGCATGATGTAGATAGTCAAGTTAAAAACGGACTTTTCCCAGGAAAAGTGATTGATGGTCGGTTAAAGCTGTGTATAGGTGGCCCAGTCACCTGACTCATTGTGGGAAGCATAGTCTTAGTGCTCCAGGCAGTTGAAAGGGGGCGCGGGACTATAAACTACCTTGCTCAATAACTGCACAATGTCAGGGCTATGTGCAAGAGCGAAGTGTCATGGGGTCCGCGACAGTGCAAGGGTGGTTATGCTGCTGAGCGAGTTGGCTAGAAAATGATCGTTATATTCACTATTCACAGTGTGATGCTTGACTTTAGACCACATGGAGTGGGTGGTAAGCATTTAAGATGAGATTTATGGGAAAGATTTGGGAAAATATGCCACCAAGGGAGCATTAATGGACCAGATTTGGGGGGAACGGTCGAATCTGAATTCAAAAGGTGCTATAAACTATAAAAGGTTGCCCATCAAACAACACTTGGTCAGTTATGAATTGAGCTGTCGTACCTAGAGTATTCTGAACCGAGACCTGTTTAACCTGTTGAGAGTGTTGTTTGAGCACCTGGTGGAGGAGTTGAGAGATCTGTGGACAAACAAAATGGCAGCGTCTGAAGAATCTAGGGAAATTGGAGAAATGACCGCCGAAGAGGCCGCACAGGCCATGATAGTAGAAGATTCCCTTGAGACCATCAGGATAGTTGTGGAAATACCTAAATTGTCACGCACGTCGAGGCCCAAGAAAGATAAGTAGCCCATGATTCCGATGCACATGTCCCCTCAAAACTTGTTGAGACCTAAATTGACCTTGGAGGAAAAAGGAAAGTGGTTAATTTGGAAACTGATGAGGAGGAAGATCTTGAGGAAATCCTGATCGAAGAGGACGAGGAGGAAGACATGGAGGAAGAAATCGAGGGTGTGCATCCTCCAACTAGGATGCCCACATATGTCCCTCCATGGAAGGGGAAGGAAAAGGTGCCCATGGGCCTCGATGAGAGCAAGAGCTCTCTGCAGACTCCGCTCCTCCCAGATGATATCAGTTTTGAAGGAGCGCACCTGGGACGGGTGCCGAGTTTGAAGTTCGAAGATTGGGATCTTTCCAACCATGATAAATTCCATCACTTGGAGACCATGTAGCTCGTGAAGCTAAAGAAAAACATCGCAGAGGGAGTTATAGAGTTGGAGCCGTGCAAGTGGTTACGCAGAGTCGAAAAGGCAGGGTTGTTGAACCTGCTCTGGGTGCTGCATTACCATCGCACCCCAGTGACTATCTTCGTCATCAGGCAGCTGCTCTTCTTGATGCGTGGTGGGTGTTCGTTGTTGTAGGATCCCATCTGCATCACGGACCACCTAATCCATAGAATTAACCGACTCCCTTGTAAAGGGGAAAACCCAACAACAATTTCATAGGGTAAAAGAGGTGATTTGGCCATTGCGGAGGCCATGAAAAAGAAATACAAGATGGAGAAGAAAAAGAGGGGCTACGTGATCTCCAGTATCAACAATAGGGTAGTCAGGGTTGCGACTCAGATACTGGCGGGTAAGGTCATGCGGAAGTGCCGTGCAGATGAGGTGCCTGCGCTGGTGGTTGCACTTGCCGAGCAGTGTGCAGAGGGGGTCCAGTTTAACTGTTTCGAATTCTTAAGCAAGGAGTTCCTGGAGAATTGTCGTGGGGCATAGGAACAGGGTAAAACCTTCCACTATGCATGGTTTCTGTTTTCCATAGTGTTAGTGGCTGGGGAATTTCTTGAGAACATCTAGTTCCCCACAATTGTGAGGGATCTCCCGGATGCCGCGAAGTATGCTTCGTTGTGGGCCACTAAAGACGCACATTGGATCCAAGACAGTAAAATATTTTGGGTGTTCTTGGAGATGAACATCTGAATGGGGATTAACCACAAGCCGTGGTTATCGCCCACCGTCTATAACAACTTACAAATCTTTGCAGAGTTTAAGGTGGACTTCCACCATGTCTACATCAAGGCGTGCAACGGCCTCGCGAAGTGGAATCAGCTCCCGTACGTGGCCATGGATGATCTTATCTTCGATGACTTGAGGCATGACCACCGGAGTGGCACACTCTAGCCACCTTCGCAACAAAACTGGAAAAGTCTGTTGCACGACAAAAGAAGGAGGAGACAAAACTGTGGATGGCGTAGTTGGCAGAAAAGAGAAGAAAATAAGCTGCAACAGAAGCACACAAGGAAACAGAGAAGGAGTGCGAGGGCCAGAAGTCACCTTCGCCTGAGCAGGAACAAGAAATGGAGATAGAGATAGAGGAGGGTCACGCGGACCTATAAACAACGACAACATAGTTAAAGTGCCAGTGCCTGAGAGAGCAAGTGGGGTCGTGAAAGAAGTCGAAAGCGTTAAAGACTTCTTTCGACCCGATCACCCTCACTAAGGGAGATCTGCAGGATATAGGGGAGACGGTGCACGAAGTCACCACGAAGGCCCTCCAGAAGTTGGCAGAGGAGAATCATATTGTGTTGGGGGCCCTCTAGACACAGATTCAGGAGTTGCAAGTGTGCACTCCTTAGGCTGGTACTCTCTCGACTAGCCTCGCAATAGGAATGACTGCGACTGAGGAAATGCTACGCGCCCGCACAACTAACACAATAGTGCTGCCAGAGGGGGCACTGGTTATAGAAAATGAGGCCGATAGGCCTACAGTCACTGCATTCAAAGGGGTAGGAATAAACATGGTTTCACTCCCTCGAGAGATGCTCTATGTCCTGGAGGACAAAGTGACTTCAGAACTGCGAGCTAGGGAGGGCCGTGTGCTATAGGTGTTGAGTGAATAATGAATCAACATGGAGCAAGTGAGCCTACAACGTGATGAGGTTGTGGCACAAAACCGATAGATGGTGCATTTGGTTGAGGAGGCCTACCAGATGGTCCTTGAGTTGGCCATCCCAGCAGAAGCACCAACAGAGGCATGTATTCAGAGGGTAGCAGCAGGAGTGCACGAGGCACGAGAAGAAATGGCCAAGGTTCAGTTGGAGCTGAACCTTTAGATAGAAGAGCTGTGGTTGAAGGTGCAACCTTCAACTCCTCCAGAGGTAAGGGAACAACGCGCCAACACCATTACATCGGGGATGGAGGAGATCAACAGTACAATGAGGGACTGCACCAAAATGTTGGAAGAATCATTCAAGGTCCTCACCACTCTACAAGAGGACCTGAATATACAATGCTTAGAAACAGAGGGACGTGAGCTACAACAACAATATGACAACTTCAAGGGGACCGCGCAGACGGTGGTCCTCACACAGAGGCTTGTATGAATGCAACAGGCCAAAGTGCTTAAGGAGCAAGTAGACACACCATGACACAAAGAAGTGATTTTGAAGGCATGTGCTTAGCCTTGGATAGATGAGGCCTTTGTAATAACAACAATACTTGAAGGCAAGCTCGCGCAGATGCAGGGGACGTAGGAGCAGATACAGGGGAGCAGTTTCGACACTGTGGCCTTTGAACGATGCGTACAGGAGATACAACAGGCAGTTGTTCAGTGCACTGCTGACCTTGCAGTAGTCCGATTAGAGTTGGGAGGTCTTTGCTTGAAGATCTCCGCACCGGCAGAGTGACTCGAGGGTGAGTCACGATGTTTGTGTTGGGGGCTTGTTGGGCTTGGGATCCCCCCAAGGTAAGTTTTGGGGCTTAAAGCCTAAGTTTTGACTAAGTTTGATGTAAAGACTCTACGATTTGTGGGCGCGGAGCGTGAAGTTGTAATTGAGTAATAGGGTTTTCCACCCTTACTTTTGTAAATATAATGTCGGCTTGAGAGTTCTACCCATGGTCTGCGGACCATGGGATTGTATAAATAGAGCGAGGTTCTAAGTGTAAAGGGAGATAAAAAAAATCGAAGATAGAAGATATAATGAGGAAGCATTGAGTCTAAAGTTTAAAGTCATATCTTTGGGTCATAGAGTAGGAGGAGGCTCTGCAGCTGAGTGCGTAGAGGCCTAGCAGTCCGCAACTGATTGCACGGACCCCTGCAACTAAGTGCAAAGGGCAGGTTGAGTCTGTAACCAATTGAAGCATTAATAAAGAGAAGTTTTACATTATTTCTGTGTATCATTTCCTGTTTTATTCATTGAAGTATATTGGGTATGAATTGTAAGTTTATTGTTTATTTGCTACGCAAACTTATATGAATATGTTGGATAAGTGAATATAAGATAAAGTATCTATTTATGTGAAGAGAACTAACTGCTATAAGAAGATAAGTAAGATCTGTAGTGTAACTTGGGGAAATATCGCAGGTCACTGCTCTAGTAGCACGAAAGCTCCAAAATCCTTGGTTAGGGATGCGCGAAGGCAAATATAACAGGGCGTGAAGGCCTTGCAGGTTAGGAAAGTGCACAAAGTAACTTGCGCAAAGGTATTAACAGTTGGACTAAATCGACTCCTCAGACATCTCAAAGGTGCAGAAACTTGGTTCCAGCATCCCCCCATACTACTTCAGGTGAGACCTCAGTCCGCGCTTCGCGAACTGTTGCCGAAAGGGCCAATAGTATAGGGATTTGTTTGGCTAAATAACTCCAAACTTGGGTCAGGCCCCATCAAGCCAACAATATATTCAAAATAGGACTCCTTATAGAGAATCAGGAAAGAGAATGCCAGAAGTTAGTCACTTCAAGATCTTTGGCAACATTTCTATTTCCACGTACCAGATGAAAAGCGTACCAAATTGGATCAGATTGTAGAAAAGGGGTTTCTTGTTGGGTATAGCGAAACCTCAAAGACATACAAGATCTACATTCCTAGTAGTAGGAAGATTGTAGTGAGATGCAATGTGAAGTTGTTGGAGGACTAGGCTTTCAGGAGATCTCGTGAGATGCCTACAGGTGATCAGAATCAGTTATCATAAGCTCCTTTGGTCTAGCGGCAGGGGTAGCCACAAGGGAAACCAGTGGGAGAAACAATAGGACAGTCATACGGATCAAGTACAATGAATAGAAACAATATTTTCTTAGGTGTAGGAGATCCAGGGAGTTCACATTAGATGGAGTAACATAGGTAGGATGAGGAGGAGATGGTTGAACCTCCCACCACTAGTGGTCAAGCCAGTAGAGAGGTTCGTCAGACATTGAGAGATTCAGAGGAGTTTATTGGAACTCCTAGGATGAACAAGAGACAACACAAACAACCTAAAAGGTACCAAGCATTGGTGGCTCAGGTTGCAGAACCTTTCAGTTTTTTGGAAGATGCACAACATTAGGTGTGGGTAGATGCCATGGTAGAAGAGTATAGCTCTATCATGATGAATGATGTTTTGGAGGTGGTGCCAAGGCCCGAAGATAGGTCAGTTATAAATTCTAAATGGATCTACAAGATCAAGTATGTTGCAGATGACAATGTGGAAAAGTACAAGGCTAGGTTCATGGAAAAGGGCTATGCACAGGAAAAAGAGATAGATTATGAGGAGACCTTTTCCCCAATTTCCAGATACACTTCTATTTGGTCAGTTATATCCCTAGTAGCTCAGATGGGATGGAAGATTCACTAGATGGACGTCAAGACAACATTCTTGAACAAGGCGATAGAGGAAGAGGTGTACATAGAACAACGAGAGGTCTTTAGAACTCATGAGAGGCACACTCATGTGTGTAGATTGAAGAAAGATATATATGGACTCAAGCAGGCTCCCAAGGCATGCTATGGTAAGATTGACAACTACTTGCAAGTTGCAGCAGATGGGATTTTTCAAGAGTGACACAAATCCCAACCTTTAATATTTGATGGTAGAGGGCTAGCCACACATCATAGTATTATATGTGGATTATCTCTTATTGACATGATCATCAGGGCTCATAAAAGACTGCAAGAGAAACCTAGTAGCAGAGTTTGACATGAAGGATTTGGGGTTGATGCACTATTTCCTAGGATTGGACATGCGACAAAAAGATGGGGAGATATTCCTTGGGAAAGGAATATATGCTACAAATATTCTGAATAGGTTCAGAATGTAGGATTGTAGAACCATGTCTACACCCGCGATCATCAAGTGGAAAAATAAAGATGCATTAGATAACAAGGATGTCGACCCCACCTTCTATAGACAACTTATTGGGTCTCTCATGTATTTGGTCAACACTAGGCCAGATATTTACTTCAAAGTCAATACCCTCAATCAATTTATGGTAGATTTGAAGAGGGTACATTAAGTAGAAGTGAGGAATATTATGAGGTATGTGTGTGGCATAATCAAGTATGGGTTGAGATATACCTGAGGTAATGACGTCAGACTATGTGGGATCACAGATGTAGATTGGGTAGGAAGTTCAGAAGATGGGAAAAGTACCTATGGGTATTACTTCAATGTTGGATCAAGGATGGTTTCATGGTGTAGTAGGACTGAGCTCTGCAGAAGCATAATAGATAATAGCAAACACAACTATGTGTGAAGCTATATGGCTTTCGAAGCTGCTAGTAATCTTGTTCAGGCAGAGGATGGAGGTGACCAATATCTATTGTGATAATCAAAGTTGCATCAAGCTCTATGATAATCCAATGTTTCATGACAGGTCGAAATATATAGAAATTCAATGTCATTTCATAAGAGATTGTGTTCAGTGTGGTGCGGTCTAGCTATTTTATGTTAACATAGAAGAGCAGGTTGCAGATATAATCACAAAATTTCTAGGGAGAGCTAAGTTCGTTTATTTCAAAGGACAAATGGGTATGGTGGAAAAGTTGTTTCAGTAGTAGGGACAAATTATTTTAGATGCTTCTTAGTTGCAGTGCAGTAGCAACGGATGAGAGGGAGTTGCAGTGCAGATGCAAAGTTGGCAACAATACAACATCAGAGTTGCGCAATAGTTGGTGGGCAACAATAGCTAGACATCAACAATGTAATAGAGGTGATACAGAGATAGGGTGTTGTAGCAAGATGTGTAGCACTAGAGAGAGAATGCAACCCTCCCTAAGAGGGAGTGTCAGTTTTTGTAGCATCAGATGTGTTCTAGGCACAAAATTTTGTGGAGATGCTAGAATGCATGAGATTCCAAAACCCATAAATCATTTTTGGAAAGTCCACCTAGAGATGAATTAATTATATTATTAACCCATTTTTTAATTTTTCATAAGTATAAACTTAGGAAAACTAGTTATTTAATCATAATTAATTAATTCAAGGTGAAAATTCTCTAGAAACTCACAAGGATCCATCCAAAAATTATCGGAGCCATTGATTAATATTTAATCTTGGTCGTTACAGTCCCAACAGGAAGATACAAGAAGGGATTGATGTGGTGATGGTGAATAGATTAGATTCACTTGGAGAATACACCAGAGTCACTTCGGAGAAAAGAGAGCTAGTGCAAGAAGAAAAAAGTTGGTGCTGGAAAAGGAAAGAAGTGCCTGAGGAATTTTTTGGAAATTTTCAAAGTAGCATTCGAAAATTAGAATATGTAAATGCTACAACTTCCAATGAAAAATAGGAACTACAAGTTGCACATGTATATGAATACTTTGAGGTATGTATAGTGTATTGTTTCATTATTATAGTTTCAATATTGGATGGAAAGATAAGCCCTGAGGTATGACAAGAATATCACCTTCATATGAAAGTAGGTTTGATTTCTAGCACAAGTGATATATTGGTGCTCTTGATATTTGGAAAGAACTTTACATTTAAGACATGATGGATTTCCTAAAGCAAGCTAGATACACTAATTTTGATATATTTTGAATTAATGCTATTGTTAAAAGTTTGTGACATGCATGATACCGTTGGCGATAAAAGTATAACAATAATATGGATACTTAGGATCTTCTTGTTGGCCTTGTTTAGTTTTTGATAAGTTTAGAAAAATGAATGCCCTAATGTAATAAAGAAGTTATTATGATCCTTGTAGTATAAATATACACTTGTCAGCTACCCTAATTATATGACACTAATATTTGATGAATATTTGATGTGATGTTCATATGTGACATTGAAGTTGCAAACATTTATGATGAATGTATGTTTTAGAACCTGATATAGTTTGACTTTGTGACCTGACGATATTGCTAATGCATGAAAATATTATGATATATAGGTTGATGTATTGATTAATTATGACTAGAGTGGCTCCCCATTAAGAGGGAGAAAGTTTCCATGAGATCTCAACACCTATTATTATTTGTAAAAAATGAATAGAAGACACTTGATTGCAGAAGGAAGACTTCTAGTCATGAATAAGCATATCATGTTGTTGAAGCAATTGTGGCAAGTTTTGATATGAGAAGAGAATGTTTCTCCTAGTCTAAGCCCCAACCACTGGGAGAAAGGCTTAAGGGTGCAGTTGTAGGCCTCCTAGACACATGGAAGAAGGCCTACGCGTGTGATTGAGCCTACAAGATTCAAAAACTAAAATATTATGCACAAGACCAGGAGAACACCAATAGTATGACAAACTTACAAACATGGAGCAGATGATGGAGAGTTCTATAAGGGAAGCTTTAAGATCTACATAATGTTAACTTATTATAGAGAATACGAATGTCTTGTCTAATCTTGTGTTTGCAAGAGTCTGAAATATGCATATCAATATGTTGTTTTCCTTGACTTGATCATTTGATCTAGTATCTGACAACAAATGTGAGGGCTTCACAAAATTTGGCTTATTGACTTGACTAAGTATAAATGAGAAATATTGGCTTAGATAATTGATGATTTATTTGGATTTTGACATGAATCTTGAAAATTCATAGATATTTTTTGGCTTACGGCTTGAATGAATTCACTCTGATGACAATTAGAGTTTTGATTAGATTTAGTACTTGACAATGGTGATTTCCTTTGATGTGACATAATAGCATGAGCATAGTAACTCTCAGTGATTAATACTGGTATTCAATATTGATTCAGTATTAGCATCATTGGAATTTGGCACATTAATTATAGTATAAATAATTTTGATTCAGTATGCAATGATTTTTATTGTAGAAATCTGACAATGAATGGATGGAACTTATATGACTTATCCTTGATATATATAATTCATATCATGATTAGGTGGATGCCATGATGAAGTTTGATATTTCTTGATGAAAATTGCTAACAGAACAAATAGATAAGGTTGTAACTTGGTACTTGGATGTGAGCTCCACCTTGGGACTTGGATTGAAAAATTTGACAATGGTATTGGCAGAAACTTTCATGGCTTTGATATTAGATTTGATTTGAAATTTAAGGCTTGTTAAGAAGACTTGATTAATTTGATTGAACAATATTTATTTGTTTGAGGCTAAGTTTATTGGTTTGGTCAGTATTATGTTTGCAAAAAACAATGTATGGTTTGAAGCAAGTTTCCAGACCCTAGTATGTCTGCATTGATAGTTACCTAGTGAAGCCTAGAAGATTTTCTGATCTGAAGCTATAATTCAAAGTGGTCCAAGGTATGACTTTGATTTTGATTTTATATGTTGATGATATATTATTGACAAGTAACAAGCCTCTGGTGATCAAAGTAAGAGGGAGTTTGCCTTTGCGATTGAGATGGAAGACCTTGACATGATGCACTACTTTATGAGATTAGAAGTTTGGAAAAGGAAAAGACATTGTGGAATTATTTGGCATGATGGAATGCAAGTACTTGGACACGCTTGTGGAATTGAATTTCAAGAATTTATGTAGAGATATCGTTGAATTGGAAACTAACAATTTATTGAGGCATTGATGTTCCTTGTAACACCCATCTAGTCATATGTTGTGTAGAGAACGACCTAAGTCAATTCATGATTGAGCCGCTTCATACACATTGGGTTGCCACCAATCACATTTTTTAGATATTCGCAAGAGATGATAAATCTTGGTCTAATATATACTTCTAGGGATGTATTATTGTATAGATACACTAATGATGATTGGGATGTAAAACATTATTGTTAGAAAGAGCACATCTGGGTGCTGCTTTAGCTTGGGATCTTCCATGATATTTTTTATGAGCAAGAAATAGAATTCCATAGATTTAAGCATGACCAAGGTTGGGTACATTGTTGAGAGCATGACTAATTGTGGGGAAGTTTAGTTGAGGAAGCTCTTTGGTGAATTGTTTGAGCAGGATTTGGATATGAAAGTGATATATTGTGACTATAAAAGGTGGGATTTGATTGGAAGAAAATCTTGTATATTGCTGGGACTGAGAAATATCCTTATGTTGAGACAGTGTTGTTGTATGAGACAAGATTATGCTTGTGATTGTTGTCTCCATGAGAGAAAGGATGAATAAGGTCTTTTTTTTGACATGTATTTATCCTAACATAATATTTGATGTAATGTCCTACATGAACAGGAAAATAGAGGATTGTTGCTATTGATAATATGTGAGGAAGTTTTAATGATCTTTTCGGTGAACTATTTAAGAAAGTATCAGCCATGAGCATGTTGCTATTTTTCTAATTTATATATATTAGGACTAATCGAGGACATTGAGCCAAATCTTCCCCCCTGTCTAAGCTTCAAGGGTAAGGAATTAAGATGTATAGCTCTTGGGGTTGATAGATCTCTGGAAAATAGGGTATTTCCCCTATCTATCACCTATAGGGTGGAAGATGTAGCTTTCCTATATTGGCATATGCATAGTATACCATAGTTTGCATCATACCCACAAGTTGGGCTTGTTGGGATTGTAGCTCCCCATCTGGCCAACAGGTTGAGAGGGCTTGGGGGTATGTGATCCTTACCTTTGGTAAGTCAGGTATCATACCCAAGATTGATTATGATTCCAGATTTTCTACCACATGACTCTTGAGGGTCATTATTGGGAAGATCAAGAAGCAATAGGATGGATGAGATGTTATATCTTGTCTATTCTCCTATGTAAGGTGGAAGTTGTATGCTCCCATATGAGATGACTTAAGGTGAGAGTGTCCCATAGGACCTTCCTCATTATCATTGGGTCTTAGGTTGAGATGTGCTCCTCGATGGATAGAGGGTGGTAGCTTGGACTCCCCTCCAATATCAAATTATTTTTATTTTAGATTCAAGGGTGTTTAACCTATGAGAAGAGATACTGAGACAAGCACTGATAAGAAGGGATGAGCATATATGAAGAGGGATGAGCATATCTAAGCAGAGATACATATACAAGCAATGATAAGCAGGGATGAGAAGATATGATAAGGGATCAGTAGATATGAGTAGAGATGAGCATAGAGGAAAAAAAACTACATTTGATGACTATGAGATACCTATGATGATTACATGATGTAGTTGGAATTTCTCCCTAGATGACAGGGAGTGTTAATTTGGAAGCTCAGTGATAAGTTCCAATAACGGGAGTAGATTCCTCTTTTCGAGAGGACCAATTTTGAATTTTCAAGCACTCAATCTGGACAACGGAAAGTGTATGTTTGAATTAAAGCCCAAAATGTCACATTTGATTAGGTCGGCCCTAAAGAAAATTGGTCACCTTTGGAAGCCTATAAATACAAGTCAAATGAATCTCATTTGGACATCACCATCAATCATTCTTCTTTCTTTATTTTGGCTCACATAGGTATGAGGTTGGGTCATGGAGATTTGTTCATATAGGTCCGAAATAGCAGGGTCATAAGCTCACACGTGTAATCTAGGGTTTTGATTTGTGGTTGCAGGGTTGCCACAGGGAATTTTCAGTTGCAACCGTAGGCACACAAGCTTATCTGTGCAGTCGGAATATTTTAGCCGCACACACGTACATGTCTCTATGTGTGAATTATTTTATTTTATTGTTCCTTTTATTCCATTGCATTGTTGATGATATTGTTCTTTCTACATAATTGCATATGTTGCTGAATAATGTTATAATGTTCTGGGGTGAGTTCAATGTGTAAATAATGAAATGTAATTATCTAAAGCAAAGAATAATATATCCCTAAGAAAAACTAATAATGATTTGGGTTTGATTATGAGAGATTGTTCCACTGATGAAGTGACTATTGTAATGAATGCATTCTTCAACAAATTTTCTAATGAGGAGAAGTTCTTAGATTATTTCTAGAAGAATTGGGTTATTGGTGACAAGATTCGAAATTTCATGTACTCTTTTTTACAACTCTCTTTTTGGTTTTCATACAAATGAAATATATTCATTAACCCAACTTCTCTACAATTAGGGATGCAAGTAAAAGGTTTTTGAGATTTCCCCCCTGTAAATAAGGACACAAACAATGTTGTGGAGTCATATCATTATTACTGAAAGAAAAACTTTCTATCTAGTAGAAGAAATAAATGCACTCATACGATGGATTGGTTGATATATATTGTTCTAACAAATGTTGAACCTTGTTATTGGTTTAAGGAAATTCTGGAAAAGGAAGGATAATTGAATAATTACAAGAAAGAGAAATAATTTGAATCATCAATGGAAAAAACAAAAGGAATTCCAGGTAGTGATTGCAAGCCTCGTGAGGGAATATCTCATGCTTATTGGATGAGGATTCAATCTAAACCTACTAACTAATATCTTATGACTTGGAGTCACACAAATTTCATAACTTGTGATTTCCCATGGTCTATTCGTGGAGACATTTGGAAGTATTCCATAAAGGTGGGTTGGTTGTGTTCTTGTTCAATAGCTTCAAACCCATTACTAAATCATGAGACCAAAAATGATTCACACAAAGACCCTCCTGAGATAAATATAGAGGCACAAAATCTTAATGAAGATGCCAACAAAATTTCCATGGATAGTCACAATGTTGATGTAAATGTTGAAGGACTTGAGTTGGCCAGATAGGAGTTATTTGGCTACTTAGGCTTACTGCGAAAGAATCCTCCTACTACTCTGACAAGGATTGAATAGTTGATTTATTTGGTTAAAAAAAATGTTGGATGATGCCAACAATCTTCATATTATGGATTATGACTTCACATGTGGGTTGGGTGCTTTTGAGTCATATTTGAAGAGGAAGAAGAGTCTCTTGAGCCCAAACAATAAAAGAGAAACAAAAAAACAAAATGAAAGATTGGAAATTGATTTGAATATCATTGTGAATGAAGATGAACAATTTCAATTTGAACCACTCAACAAGCAAGGTCGCCCTTGCTCTAACAATGCATGGTTTTCCAGGTTTGTTGTGATATCTTGATCTTCAATTTGTTTTTAATATTTACTACATTATTACATTTATTTAATGTATTATTGTTGTGTTGAATTTTTTCATGGTAGGTAATCATAGTACGATGGTATTTACTTCTACTATACATAAGAGTTTGAGCTCTAATAACTAATGATGCCCAAGAGATATAGATGGGATCCAAGTGGAAGATTTGGATTGCCTATATTTTTCCTATATTTTGCTATATTTTTCATTATTTTGCCTATAATTTGCCTTATTTTTCCTTATAGTGCCATGTTAGTGGGGATATTTGCATTTCAGCATTATAGTACACAGGGTTGATTTTTTGTTTTCACCTATTTTGATAGCTTGGATTATATGTATCAGTGGCATTGCTATTTACATTAATATACATTGGAATCAAAAAGTGTTCCAAGCACTTTTCCCCTACTATATATATAGTTTCATCAGCAAGACAAATGTAGAAGGTTGGGTTCCAATTGGTGGTGTAGTCCTTTGTATCACAGGTTTATGTCCATATTTCGATTGACCTTGAAAAGTGTGCTTGTGGTGTTTTTGTCTCTTTTGTGATTATGAATATTAAGTTCAAGTGGGGTGAAAAAACATATCAATTTAGCTGATAAATTTTTGTTTTTCATGTATTTTTTATAGGTACCAAGGCTATGTTTGTTGATTACGGAAATTTGTCCCAATTGCCAATTAAGGTCAGTAAATGGATAACTCCATGCATCTACATTCAATATTTCAATACATTGATTGTTTAGTATGTTATGGAAGATAACTTTCATAGGGATGTTCTATACTTTCTTTATGCTTGCATACAATGGTGTCTAATTATGAATCCAATATCTATATTGAAATGAAAGCAATGGAAATGTAATAAAACTTGCAGCAACATAATTTAACCTAATAGCAACAAAAATGAAAACATCTAAAACATAGTTTTACTAGTATGTGGTAGCTGCTAATTGTTAACAATGATATGTTACTAGAGAATAATAAACATTACAACAATAAGGTTTTGGTGTCCGTTGACAAGGAGTTATGGCAACAGTGGGAACGAGTGTCAGCAACTGGGAGCTAGTGAATATCAACAATGGTGAGTCAGTGAATGTAACCAACAATAAGCTAGTAAATGTCAACAACAACACATCAATTAGTCTGAATATAAGCTATGGGTAGAAGGGGGAAATTTGTGAAGATTGATAATATTATAATCACTCTTCCCTACTTCATCACATGAATATACCCTAGCATTTTACGGTTTTCATTCTAGTATGCAAATTTTTTGCTCTTGACTTTTTATATTTCCCTTTCG
Organism: Pinus taeda; assembly: GCA_000404065.3. Classification (NCBI taxonomy): domain Eukaryota; kingdom Viridiplantae; phylum Streptophyta; class Pinopsida; order Pinales; family Pinaceae; genus Pinus; species Pinus taeda. Next base: position 123,080 of record APFE031122837.1, read on the forward strand.
ACATCCAGATCATTGGAAAATGAAAATGAATCCATTCATTCCCACATTCTTCCATGCAAGAAATATATTTATGAACCCTTGTTAAGGCTATCTTTAAGTTCTTTTGGTTAAAGGGATCTCTATCTTGGGTTCATTTTACTAACTTATCCAAACTAGATTCACATCATTTCTCCACTGCAAGCTACAATGTTTCAATCTACTCTTCGCAGTATACGATGACTTTCTTCCTGTTTTTGGCCATAAAATTTGCACGCTTTAAGGAATTGGCCTAGTTTAGGTTTTCTTGTATCTCTTGTAGAGGGATTCCAAATTCTCCTCTAACCCATAGATAGCTATCAATTTTTTTTTTTGATTAAGTTCAATAACTAACAACCAATTGGCTCGATTTTTGAAATAATATAAAAAATATCTCAACTGGGCATTCCCTAGATAAAAGTTGGGATTCCAGAATTTATCATGAAACAACATAATATTGTATTGGTACAGTTCACAGAGCAAGTCATTCTCTTCATTTTTACATGCATTTTATGTTTGTAAAAATATAATTTTGGAAGTAATCTTGAAAGGCTTACTGGTCATGATAACATTTCTTCGAAGCTGTTAGATACCTATACCAATAGGTTTCATTTTTCATGATTGGCAAGGGAAGTGCCAATATGATCTACTTTGGTGATGCAAAGATCTCATATTCTTGTGGAGGAAATATACTTGTTTTGATTGATGCTGCTCTACTTCTGGATGGGTGATCCAACAACCTAAGTTGGGTCATGCCATGTTTCAATTTTTGTTGTAGATTAGAGAAAGAAATCTGTTCAAACAGCTCAATCTTGGCAGGTAAAGTAGATAGGTAGAGGAAAAAGGTTCCCAACTGCTTAATCTGGGGCCTTGGAAGAAATAAGGGTAGCTTTAGACAGAGAATCAAATGAAAAAGCCAAAGGAAAGAAAAGACACAAAAAAGGGTTTGCAAATCTAAGTGCACCCTCCTTGGAGTAACAAAAAATGCTAGGCAATAGAGTGGGTAGGTAGATGGGGTTGCAGAAAGCATGGTTTATGGCATTTCACTAGCCTAAAGTAAGGTAAAAAACATGATGCCAGTGCAGATGTCCTATTCACAGCAGTGTTACAGCAACTTAATGAAGCATGTCTAACTTCCAGTTTTCCCCATCACATTCATGACTAACATCCCTATGCCACCTAACTTCACAAAGAAAGTCAAAGTCTTTTGTTGGTTCTAGTCTCTTTAAGAGCCACATTTCTTGTGCAAATATTCTTTTCATTTTGATCTACTTCCTAAAAACTAAGTTGATCTCATAAAACTTAGTATTCCCCCATCCACCTCTTTCATTCATATTAAGTACTAACTTATTACTATTTAACTCCCTATACCCCCTATTCCCCTATTACTATGAAAAACTTGGCAAAAAGCCCAAAAAATCTAAGTATCCCCTCCCCTGAGCATTATAGCTCTATGTATGATTTTGAAGGTCTTTAAGTGCTAAACATTTGAGCGCAACCCAAAGAGCGCCAGAGAATTAATCCTGGGATTAATTCGAGATTTGCTCGGATTAATAGCCTAAACCCACTTTGTAAAATAAAACCTTTGTAAAAATACCCATTTAACCCGTAACGCTGCAAAAAACCCGAAAAAACCCACTTTTCCAAAGTTTTCGCCAGGCGCGAATTAAAGAAATAATCATATTTTATTCCTCCCCGTACTATGTATTGCCCGCGCATGTTATCGATCCGTCGACCGTCGGATCTGGGCCCTCCCATCCGACGGCCCACATGATATCGGACGGGCATCCGTGTCTGAAGGATACCTTCCGAGAAACTGTCAGAGGGTGATGTAAGGCCTCTGCCACGCATCACCCCCCAGACTCTCTTGGAGCGCCCTCTAACAAAACTGCGACCGTATAGAGGGCGCTCCGAGAAAACCCGCTTACCACTCTGCTAAACCGCCTGCCCATGCCAGCGCCACGACCTGCCCACGTCACTTCCCCTTGGCGCCCTGTCAGCACCCCCGACCGCCAGCACTCCTGCGTGTCTGCCACCTGTGCAATCCCCGTGGACCAATCACAGACTGCCACGTCACCCGATGACATCATGCTGATGTCACCCGACCCTGACCCCACCTGATGACGTCATGCTGACGTCATCCAAAAAGCGCGCCAATAAGCCAAAAAGTCCATATTTAGCCGTTTTTCACGTTTTTTCTCATTTTCGCTGAAAGAACTATTGCTCTCCTCTGCATGAAAATTACGTCCATTTGCCGCCAACCTGCAGAAATCGACCTGAAGAACGCTGCCGCCTACAACCCACCTGTACTTGTCACCATTACCGGCAATTCACCAGGTATTTACCCAGAGCATCCTTTCAGAGCTAAGTTATGTCCATATTTCTCTGAAACTGAATTCACAAGAGTAAAACAAACCTGTTTTTACCAATAAATTCCCGGAAAAGCGAGCATTCCTCACAATTGCAGGGGCGAATTTCACCGGCTGAACCCATATATAGCCACCCTTCCCCAAATTCCCACTCTGTCCGCACATTCGTGGACTGTAAACCTAAACAGCATAATTCACCAAAGAAACAGAGTTTCCTGCTCCTGCAATCCATCAAGTTACTCTTGTTAAGCATTCTGCACCATTGTCACACCTCATTTACCCTTACAGTTGGCCTTACTTCTGCAAAATTAGCCCTCTGTGGTCTCCTGCCCGCCAAAACCAGTTCAGTACCAAGTCATAACTACTGCTTAGCCATGGAAACACTAATAGTCCTAAATGTTCAACCTCTGAATGCCCCACACAGAGAGCTGGAGTGGAAAGCCCTAGGTGATAGAGATTACCAGATGTTAGAATCCATGCCCATGACAACCAAGTTTAATATTCACCTGATGAATGAATTAAAGGCCCAACATCTCAGTGGGGCTGATACCTTAGGAATTTGGGATTCCCACATACCCATTTACAACCTTCCTCAAGTCAATGTCCTTCCAGACTTGGTAAATCAATGCATGTCTAGCTATGACCCCTGTCAGAGAGCCATCCTCAGCCCCTCAGGCTCAGTATTGTTCCATATCACCCCTGAGGCCATCAATGAAATGCTGCACTTTCATACTACAAAGCCCCTAACTCCTCTCTCCCTCCAGGACTTTATAACGAAAGGGGGCAAGCTGTCCAGGGATCAGATTTCCAGGGTTAATCAATTGTTTATTCAGCCTCAATATCAATCTATGACCGCTTCCCTTCCCATAGCATATCCATATCTTAATGAGCTGGGAAAAATGATGGTAGATTTGATCAGTTACATCCTGGGTTATGGGACATATGAGGATGTGGATGAAACCATCATGGCAATGCTGTCCATTTTTTCCCCATGGATGCCTCCTGCTGTACATTATGACTTTGCTACTTTTATTGCCAATAAGATTCATGAGAAATTAATGAATCTGAAGAGGGAAAAGGTTTTTAAATACACCAGGTACATATATCATTTATTTTCTTTCTATCAGCCTGATGCCTTCCCTGTCCCTCTAAAAAAGCTAGATGCCCAGGGAAGCCCAAGGTCGGTTGTGTATTGGTCTTCAGTTTGCCATCTTCTGCCTTATTCACCTTACACCTATTGAGAATTTATTGATCTATTCATTCATCCATCTATGACCTTGTTGTTGGGTGTCCCTCCTCCAAGATTGACAGATGAAATGCAGAGAATCCTTCAACTCTCAAAGGCATACAACATTGGTGATTGGTACTTCTACCAACACCATACAGTAATCAGAGTATATGGCTGTGAGCTGAATCCCTATAGGCTACCAAAATATGTCTCTATGAGACTCTTTGCCCTAGAGTATTTCAAGCAGTTTGGAAATGCTGACTTTGTCCATTTCCAAAGCAAAAACAAGAAGGTGCAACTAAAGGTGAGGAATCAGCTGGGCCCCTTCTTGTATAATAAGGAGGAAGGATGGAAGGAAGCTGATAGGATTCTAGAAACCCTCAGACTTCAAACCAGTTTCAAGTGGGTTCCTTATGACCCTAATCACTTCATTTCCCTTAGGAGAATAAAGTACAAATTGGGTGGCTATGTTCATGTGAAACTGCCTCACATTGAAAAGTATTCCAATGCCCTAAGCTGGAAAGAAGGCACCTTAGAGGAGCCAATTGGTAAAGAAGAAATGTTAAGAAGAGAAACAAGTAATCTTGAGAAAGAGGCTGACTTGGAACATTGTGGGCAGGTCTCTTCCTCCTGTCAGAGGCAAATTGGAGCAACGGCCTCATCTTCCACAGCCCAACAGCAGGTAGCCGAAATCGCCCAACAGGAAACAAATAAAGGTAAGGGAAAGTTGGTGGAGCAGGAACAACCACCTCCTACAATAGAGCAACAAACAGAGCAACAAATAGAAAAAGAACAAGAACAACAACAAGAACAACAAGAAGAAACTCAAGAAGAGGGGCAGCCTATGCAGCAAGAACAAATGGCTGAAGCCCCAGCACCTACTGAGCAACAGGCTCAAGGGAACATGCCTTCTGGGCAAGAGAAGATGGTGGAGACCTCAGTGCTCCAAACTCCACAAAAGGTGGAAAAAGGAAAGAAGAGGGACAAAGAGCAGGAGACTCCCCTTACCACATCCACAAACCAAGGGGAGAAAAGGCAGAGATTAAATCCCCTCTCTGAGGAAGAAATGCCTATGGGGCAATCGGTGATAATGGGCCCACCTAGCATGGAGGTATCTGCTAGTTCCTTTCAGCAGGAACAAGAGAGAAATCTTGGAGGAGAGGTCAACTCCTCAAGTCATCAAAGGAAAGCAAAGGTAAGCATCAAGCAACAATTTACTGATATCAAGAGAAGAAATGAGCCACTCAGGATCCAAATCTACAATCAGTTGCTAAAGATGGCCCCTACAAATCAACAGAGGCTTATGTCAGCATATGACATTTCAGAGGGAAAAATGGCCATGACTCATTTCACACCCACCACGGTGCAGCCACAGTCAGCTCAGACTACATAAGAACCAACCTGGAGGTTCTTGCAAAAGACATTCACCCCATGGACCAAATAGAACTTCATAAGCAAACGAGTGAAATGGTCTATGCAACATTGGCAGACAAAGCAACGTTGGCAAAAAGGCTGGAAAACAGCCGAAATAATACAGCTGTCCAACTAGAGTTGGAGAAAGCATCCTCCTTGGCCAAAGACAACAGGATCAAGTCTTTGGAAGATATAATTATAGAGCTGGGGCATGACCCCAAGGATCCAAAGGCCATATAGATGCTGCTAAAAATAAGAGATGCAGACCTTGCAGCCCTGAGAAAGAAGGTAAAGCTCGCAGCAACCATTCACCCCCAAACAGATGAGGTTGCCCAGCAGAAGCAAGAACAAGAGATAGCTACATTGCTGGTAGCACTGCACAAGCAACTAGTGCAGACAGAAGGGAGGCTGGAAGACACAGAGGCTGCACTGCAGGCAGCCCTGCAACAGAAAGAGGGAGGCCAGACTTCTCAGCCCCCTCCAGAGGTTATAAACCTTGAGGAGCCTCCAAAGACCACTCCTCCTCCCACAGAAGCAGCAACAACAGCACCATCAACATCAGCAGCAGCACCATCAACATCGACAGCAGCACCAGCACCGTCTATAGAGCAGGCTCCGAACCTGGACATGCAGAAATTGTTGAATGAGGTCCAGGCCCTAGAAGCCCAGATGACAGAACTAAATGGAGCCAAGGATGAGTTGGCCAAGCTGAAGGAGAAGTATGATAAATCAAAGCAGAATGTGGCTAAGAAAGGGAGAGAAATAAAAACTCTCAAGGAAAGGATAAAAGAGCTGGAGAAAGAGCTCACCCTTCACAAAGTGGTGGCTGAGATCAGAAGAGTTTTGTGGACCCACATTGGCCAATCAATAACGGACCAATGGAAATACATTGAAACTATTCATGAGAAAATGGAGCTCATAGGCAAAGCACCAAGGGAAGTGCATATAGCAAGGGCCTCTCTAGGCAGTATGCCTGAGATAGCCAGCAGAATGATCAATGTGCTCAATAACCGGACAGGTCCTCAGCTGGCAGAAATTGGGATCTCCAACAGGACGGAGAGTATCCAGCTAATTAAGAGGGTCCTCACACTGAAAATCCTGGTACAGACATTGGATAGAAGGAGCCAAGATATGCAAACAGAGGTAAACAGGTTCATGGACAAATTTGCTGCATTACAGGGCAGAGGTCTCCCCAGCTTACTCAACAGTGCAGGAAAACTTCTATCA
>APFE031122842.1:2272-87412 GCA_000404065.3 Pinus taeda
ATTCATTCTCCCTACCAAAAAATATCAAAAGCCCTAAACCCTACCTCTATCCCTAAAAATCAAGAAACTAAACCTAAACCCTACCTCTCATAAAGCCTTTGCAAATCATATATATGTGATGGGGTATATATCTAACTCCCTATTTCATATGTTTTTCCCAATTTCCCTTCAAAGTCTCCCTTCCCTAACATTTCCCTTGTGCTATTTGTCCCCTTGAAACAGCATCTCAAACAGTTGAAACAGCACTCAAACAGTCAAAACAGCACGGTATCCCATGGGAGGATTTTATCTCTTGAGAGGCTAGGCAATCCGGCTCAATGCTCATTTAGAGAGGCTGTTGGCTAAGGCCAACCAAGATAAGAAATTGCTGAGAAACATGAAGAACCATTATTGGGCGAGAATGCACGTGTGCAAGGCAAACATGAAGGTGCTCCAAAGGCGGTTGGCCAAAGCACTAAAACGGAGAAAGAGGCCCGATCCCCTCCACATCTTGGCCGATGATTCACTCAAGGACCAAGGCACTAAATAGCCTAGCCACAGCACAAATCCCAAGACATTTTGAGCATTTTGGGTAAATTTTGGTTTTTTCGGGCAATTTATAGGTTCTCTCCATTAACGGGTCTCACCCCCCGTGAGACCCTTCATCCCGGCAACTCCATATTGCAAAAACTCAGCATTTCCAGATTTTTCATGGAAAGTTACACTTGCTCAGCCATTACTAAGAAATTTCACCAAGTTTTGGGCCTCCAGAAAGTCAAAAAACAAGCAAAAAATGACTTTTTGCCACATTTTTGACACACAGAAAGCAGTCTTGGGAGCTTGCAATTTTGGAGGGGCAAATGGCCACCAAATTCAGAAATTCCACTTGGGTTGGAAATTAGACATCCAGACCTTTCCAACAAGCCCATGTTTGCCTCATTTGGACACCTAGAAGTGCCCCAAAAGTGGTCCCAAAGGCACGCGACCCATCAGGCAGAAGTATGCAACCCGTTGGGCAGTTTTCACAGGAATTCATCTACAGCTCAGGAATTCGCCCAGCTTTGACCAGTTTTGACTTGGGATGGGATTTTTCATCCTCTTTGATGTAATTAATGTATTTTCATGTTTACATGACACTTATTTACCTATTCTAGAAGATTCATTCATGAAATAGCAAATATTTAATGAATGAATTGGTTTCCTAGTTTATAGAGGCAAGTTGTTTTGACTGCCTAGTTTTTAGTGCTAAGTTTAGAAGTGGTTGAAATAGATCCTAGGATAGTGAGCTCGACCCATGGAGGCAGGGAAAGAGGTTGGATGATCTATATTATGTACTTTCCTGCTCATTTTCATGGTTGGACTCTTGAGGGAGAAGTTATCATTGTATTATTTCACTGTATCTCTGCAATTTTTGGCTAAGGAAGACCAGGGTTTTGCAGTCCTTTTTGGGATTCTTGTGGTTACATGTATTGATGGTGTGTTTCTCTATGTACCTGTAAGTGTGTTATGTGAATCATTTCCTTTCTTTTCCTTCTGCACATTAAGCAAACGAAGTGTTAAAGTAAGAATTCATGACTGTCATGCTCTGCTTTTAAGTTTGTTTAATTTCAATGTTTTCTACTGTTTAAGGAGAATTCAAAGTTATTGTTTGCTCTCCTTAACTCCTCACCTGTCATTCCTAATCATCCACCTCAAATCAAAGGCATCAACACTGTCTCCTACCTCGCCCCAAAGGACCCCCTGCAGAAACTGTGTCCAATCCCCGCACCCAAAATTGCCATCCCCTCAATTTGCCACCAAAAACCCTAAAAACCCCAAATCAACCCTTTTGATCAGTTTACTAGCCTAAAATCAGTGTTACCCTATTGGTCATCTCATCCATTGAAGATTTTACTGAGATTGACCGGAGAGAGCCTTCTCCTGCCCCGTAGGGCTAGCTACGAGGCTAAATGGTTTGATGTTGCCTTGAGGTTTGCCTTTCTCAGCTTGAGGTGAAATTTCAAGCGTTAACATAATGCATGAACCAAAATATCATTAATATTTCAAGCTCGATTATAACAATGTGGCCTCGATGGGCACACACTCAGCTTGGTATTAGATTGAACCGACCTCCCATAATAACACATAGGTTCACGTAATTTCTCCTAAGAATGTTCACATCTCTCAAAATCTGCGTAAAATAAAAAATTACAAACAAACTCAATAATATTTGGAAGAAATCTCATCATCATGCCATGCATTCTCCTTTGGAAGGTTCCAAAATTCAATTTTGACTTGGGTCATTGATGCTCCTGCAACAGACTCTTGAGGTACAAAAATTTATGACCTCCTAATCATATGCTTCTCCATCCCTTACCAATTCTACCCACATCCTCTATGGAATTGCCTTTATGATATTTCTTTGAGGTGCAACAAAACCTCTGCAGTAGCAAGTCCTCCTTGCTACACGATACCTCACCAAGCTCCTCTCCTCTGAGCTTAGTCTTTCGGCATCTCTCTGGTTCTCTCTTCTTTGGAACCATTTGAGCACTCTTGGCTCTAGGTTGCTACAATCTTCTCACTTTCTTCTATCGCTATCTATACGAAAATATAAGACCATAAAATCTCCAATTTACAACATAATTGTACCTCTTTCTTTTTCACTCGAACTCTTTCTCGCAGGAAACCTTTTCCCACTTTGATACCAAAAATTGATGACATCTCAGCTACTTTGATACAGAAAAGATGCATACTTACATAATTTGCACGTGGACCTGTGGGTTATGGGCCCATGTATACCTCAGAAGCCTTCAAGTCAGTTGAATCACAGCAATCTTGACCAATCACCATCGGTCCTTCTTTGACTTCTCCCTTTGTCAAGTGCTTCAATCCGTGCAGTCGATCTCACTTCTCCAGATCCAATGGATATTGTGTTGTCCGCTCATCAACTAACCTGGACGATCTCTACCATCATCAATCCTACTTGATCCAATGGATATAGTGCAATCTCGCACTCCAACTAGCACCATGGTTAATACTCCGAAAGCACATGAGAAATGTTGTTTTCTTGTGCTACGTGTCAACCGCTAAGGTTAATCACATAGAAATTATAAATACTACTTCCCACCTTTAGGGTGCGCGAGATACCACTTCCTGTCTTTGGAAACTACCCACGTGCTTAATATAGAACTTAAACAAACTTGGCTTAATAAAGGGTTAGAGTTTAATCTTGATTTAATCCTTCAACGCTAACAGAATACATAAAAATACATCGATTTCATTAATATTTCAAGCTCGATTACAATGATGTGGCCTTGATGGGTACACACTCGGCCTAGTATTACATTGAATCGGCCTCCCATCACAACACACAAGTTAACAATTTATATGAATAACTACAGAATCATGGATCATTCTAGATCCATGATCTTCTCCTAAGATCGTTCACATCTCTTAAAATCTGTGTAAAATAAGAAATTACAAACAAACTCTATCAGATTTGGAGGAAATCTCATCCTCATGCCACGCATTCTCCTTTGGAAGGTTCAAAAATTTGATTTTGACTTGGGTCGTTGATGCTCCTGCATCAAATTCCTGAGGTACAAAAATTTATGACCTCCTGGTCATATGCTTCTCCATCCCTTAGCAATTCTACCCACATCCTCTGTGGAATTTCCTTTATGATCTTTCTGTGAGTTGCAACAAAACCTCTGCAGTAACAATTCCTCCTTGCTACACGATAACTCACCATGCTTCTCTCCTCTAATCTTAGCCTTTCAGCATCTCTTTGGTTCTCTCTACTTTGGAACCATTTGAGCACTCCTAGCTCTAGGTTGCTGCAATCTTCTCACTTTCTTCTCTCGCTATCTGTACGACAATATAAGACCTTAAACTCTCCAATTTACAACATGAATGTACCTCTTTCTTTTGCACTCGAACTCTTTCTCGTAGGAAACCTTTTCCCACTCTGAAACCAAAAATTGATGGTAGCTCAGCTACTTTGATACATCAAAGCTGAATCTTTACATAATTCGCGCATGGACCTGTGGGTTATGGGCCCATGTATACATCAAAAGCCTTCAAATCAACGGAATCACAACAAACCTAACCAATCACCATCAATCCTTCTTTGACTTCTCCCTCTGTCAAGTGCTTCAATCCACACCGTTGATCTCACTTCTCCAGATCCAATGGATATCACGTCGTCTACTCATCAACTAACCAAGATGATCTCTACTGTCGATAAATCCTACTTGATCCAACTGATATCATGCAATCTCACGCTCCGTCTAGTGCGACAGTTAATACTCTAAAAGAATACAAGAAAATTTGTTTTCCCGTGTTACATGTCAACCGCAAAGGTTAATCGTGTAGAAATAATAAATATTGCTTCTCACCTTTAGGGCACGCGAGATACCACTTCCCGTCTTTAGAAACTTCCCACGTGCTTAATACGTAACTTAAAGAAACTTGGTTAATAAAGGGTTAGTGCTTAATCTCAATTTAATCCTTCAATGCTAATCAACTTTGATTATCAGTAAAACACATAAATAATACATGAACTAGAATACATAAAACTACATCGATTTCATTAATATTTTGAGCTCGATTACAACGATGTGGCCTCGATGGGCACACACTCGGCTTGGTATTATATTGAATCGACCTCCCATCACAACACGCAGGTTCACAATTTATAGGAATAACTACATAATCATGGATCATTTTAGATCCATGATCTTCTCCTAAGATCATTCACATCTCTCAAAATATGCAAAAAATAACAAATTACAGACAAACTCGATCAGATTTGGAGGAAATCTCGTCCTCATGCCATGCATTCTCCTTTAGAAGGTTCCAACATTTGATTTTGACTTGGGTTGTTGATGCTCCTGAGGTACAAAAATTTATGACCCCCTTGTCATATGGTTCTCCATCCCTTACCAATTCTACCCACATACTCTGTGGAATTACCTTTATGATCTTTCTGTGAGATGCAACAAAACCTTTACAGTAACAAGTCCTCCTTGCTACATGATACTTCACCAATCTTCTCTCCTCCGAGCTTAGTCTTTTGGCATCTCTCTGGTTCTCTCTTCTTTGGAACCATTTGAGCACTCCTGGCTCTAGGTTGTTGCAATCTTCTCACTTTCTTCTACCTCTATCTGTATGACCATATAAGACCATAAAATATCCAATTTACAACATAATTGTACCTCTTTATTTTGCATTTGAACTCTTTCTCGTAGGAAATCATTTCTTGCTCTGATACCAAAAATTGATGACAGCTCAACGTCTTTGATACAACAAAGCTGCATCTTTACATAATTCGCACATGGACTTGTGGGTTATGGGCCCATGTATACCTCAAAATCCTTCAAATCAGTAGAATCACAACAAACCTGACCAATCACCGTCGGTCCTTCTTTGAATTCTCCCTTTGTCAAGCGCTTCAATCCATGCCGTTGGTCTCACTTCTCTAGATCCAGCGGATATCGTGTCATCCTCTCATCAACTAACCTGAACGATCTCTATCGTCGATCAATCCTGCTTGATCCAACAGATATTGCGTAATATCGTGCTCCAACTAGCACGATGGTTAATACTCCGAAATCACACTAGAAAAGTTGTTTTCCCATGCTACGTGTCAACCGCTAAGGTTAATTGCGTAGAAATTATAAATACCTCTTCCCACCTTTAGGGCACGGGAGATACCACTTCTTGTCTTTGGAAAGTGCCCACGAGATTAATACAGAACTTAAAGAAATTTGGCTTAATAAAGGGTTATCACTTAATCTCGATTTAATCCTTCAACACTAATCGGCTGTGATTACCAGTAAAACACATAAATAATACATGAACCAGAATACATAAAAATACATCGATTTCATTAATATTTCAAGATTGATTACAATGATGTGGCCTCAATGGGAACACACTCGGCCTGGTATTATATTGAATTGGCCTCCCATCACAACACACAGGTTCACAATTTATAGGAATAACTACAGAGTCATGGATCATTCTAGATCCATGATCTTCTCCTAAGATCATTCACATCTCTCAAAATCTGCGTAAAATAAAAAATTACAAAAAAAATCAATTAGATTTGAAGGAAATCTCGACCTCATTGCACGCATTCTCCTTTGGAAGGTTCCAAAATTTGATTTTAACTTGGGTCATTGATGCTCTTGCATCAGACTCTCAAGGTACAAAAATTTATGGCCTCCTGGTCATATGCTTCTCCATCCCTTAGCAATTCTACCCACATCCTCTACGGAATTACCTTTATGATCTTTTTGTGAGTTGCAACAAAACCTCTATAGTAACAGGTCCTCCTTGCTACATGATACCTCACCAAGATTCTCTCCTCTGAGCTTAGTCTTTTGGCATCTCTCTAGTTCTCTCTTGTTTGGAACCATTTGAGCACTCCTAGCTCTAGGTTGCAGCAATCTTCTCACTTTCTTTTGCTGCTATCTGTATGACCATATAAGAACATAAACTCTCCAATTTACAACATAATTGTACCTCTTTCTTTTTCACTCGAACTCTTTCTCGCAGGAAACCTTTTCCTCATAGCCTTTAGACTGAAACATAAGATCCTACTCCTGATCACACATTTGTCTCACACTTAAAAGATTTTTCTTGAGCCATTCTACAAAGAGTACGCTTTTAGATTTACCTCTTCCATTGTCCAAGATCATTGTTCCTTTTCCCCTAGTGTTTCTTGGTGCAACATTTCCAAAAATGACACTTCATGTCTTGCTTTCATTCAGTGACAAGAATTTTCTTTTGTCACCAATCATATTCTTAGAGCGACTATTTTCCACATACCAGTAGCTCCCATTATTTTGGGAATATAAAATAATGTCACATTCTTCCTTCATTTCTTGTGTTTTCTTCCTCTAGGTCTTGGGTTCTTCTTCTGTTTGTTTAACCTAAGAAATGGATCTAAGATTGTTGTTTCTACACTCAACCATTCTATGTCCAAAATTATGGTAGTTATAGCATTCAACATCATCAAATAGGGGGGGAAAGGAATGTTTTCCCTAAAATTATTCCTATTTAAATTTGAAAATATGTTGTCTCTATTTGACCGAAAATATTTATTTCTTCTATTTCTTATCATATTATTTCTAAAATATGTTCTACATCCTACAACTTTATATCCAAAATTTATACAAGAAAAACAATAACCATTGCAAATATTTTTGAACCTCAGAGAAAATTTCCTTTGAGTGTGTGATCTGCTAATTCTTGTATGAATTTCTTTCAAAGAGAAATGATGTCTTTGTTTTTTTCTTACTTGTTCTCTTTGATTGTTTGAATTGTTTTATTAATTTCAATCCTTTTGTTGAGGTGTATCATTGTTCTTTTCCTTTCTTATATGTTTTTGATTTTCACTTGATCTCTTTGATTGATTTAATGGTTGTATCAAGTTTTTCCTTACTACTACTAATTTCCTTTGGCTGTATTGTTGGCTGATCTTTTGACTTATTCAACATATATAATTGGTTCTTTATCTTTAGCTTTCATTATGCTCAATTCTCCTTCGTAGCCCAAACCAGTTTTGATGAGGGGGGATCTCTAAATACTTTGATAATCTCATTAAGCTTGTTAGATCCTTCAATAAACTTTCAATTATGGTTCAAGTGGCCCTTGGATTTTTCTGATTCCTTTCTGAGGGAAACAATTTATTCTTCTTCTTTTTCACATTCCTTTCTCTTCTATTTTAGTTGTTGTAATAGGGAATGTTCAGTTTTTTATGCTGCTTCCGAATTAAATTTAAAAAGAAGAAGTGATGAATCTTTTGATTTATCATTTTCCTCTTCAAACAATATTAACATGTCCTTTAGTTTCTTATTCTTTTTCCTAGGCTCTTTAATTTATAAGGCACTGATCAGTTCACCCTACAAGTCCACTTCATCATCCTCTTCATCAAACTCATTTTTTCCTTCATTTAGAGTTTCCAAATCCATAAGCATAGAAAAATTTGTTGTTTCTTTTATTGTTTCTTCATTAGAATATTTCTCATCTTCATCATCTAGTTAATGGTTATCTTCTTGAGTATTAAAACTCTTGTTTTTGTACTTCTTCTCTTTTTTTAATTTTGTATTTTTATTCTTCTCTTTATGATCATGTTCATTCTTGTATGGACATTTAGATGAAAAATGGACTACTTTTACACATTTAAAGTATTTGAAGGGTAACTTCCCATTGTAATTTATGGATCCTCTTTCCAGTATTCTGACAAACTGTGCCTCTTCTTCATTAGATCCACAAATCTAATATTTTAGATCTTATTTTCTCTTCTTATCAGCTTTGAAATAAGCTTCTTTGGATGTATACTTTCCTTTTGATGTTTGCATTTCATAGGCTATCAATATTCCATGCAATTGGTCCAATGCTAATGAGTTTATATATTACATCTCCTAAATGGTTGATACTTTGGCATTGAATCTGGATGGATGATATATTTTCACCTTTTGAACTATAAAGGAGTCATCCACTATTTAATCAAGTCGTAATGGTGTTAACTATCTCATCCACTCAATGAAATATTTTTTCTATATCCTCATCCTCTTTCATCTTTAATGCTTCATATTTCATTTTGTAGCCTTGTACTTTAGCTTTCTATGAGAAGTTGCATGGTGTAGCATAGTGCATCTTGAAAATTTAGCATAGTTCTCTCCCTCATGTTTATCACACCGTCTCATTCCTTGTCACAAACCCTTTTGTGGAAGTACATTTAGTTTACATTAATTCCCCTCACATGTGTGAAACACTATATAAATCTTCCCCCACAACTCATTTTCACCATTGGGCCTTGTCACATTGAGCTCTCATTCCTCAGTGCTGCAATATTTTATAGTGTTTTTGCAGTCCAAAAAGGCATTGTACCTCCTAATCCTAGATTCTCCATCCTATGTGCCAAGTAAGATTTGTGCTCCCCTAACCTGCAATCATTTCTTTGTTAGTAATCTCATGTGTTACCTATTCTTCCACGTGACCTTTCATTTCTTGACCCCCTATCATTCATCTTATATATAACCCTAAGTGTTCATTCCCCTCATATCACTTAGCCATTTCTCTCCTTTATCATTGCGTTTCACACTTACAATTTCCCTTGACCAACTTGTATGCCGTCAATTCCTTGTTGAAACGCAACCCCTCTTCATAGCATATACTTTTCCCATGTGCTACAACACATCTCATGTATGTGGATTACGTTAATCCTTTTTGTTGTGCCACATATTTATATATGCAACGTGGTCATTTATATATGTTCCATTATATCGCCATGCAACTCCACTCTTTATTCTACATGTCATTCCTACACAATGGTGCAATCCATGTAAATGTCTACACTAACAATTTGTGGCATAATACACTTTACCACAATGCATCCTACTTTGCAATGCACCACCCCTTCCTAGTCCAAATATTCTCCCAATGCTACAGTGCATTGCCTTATAATATACAGTACTACACCCTTGTGTTGCACACTGATTTTTCTCTCATTTTATAACATTTTTTCATAATGAATATATTTGAAATATCAAGTATGATGGACTTATATTATTTTAGCATCTCATCATCATTGAGAGAGATGGCACCACTAAAGAAGATATTGGGAAAAGATATGTAGAAGAAGGTTCAAAATGTAAGTTGTATTGCGTCTCTCCCAACATATAGAGGCATGGCTTGTTTTATCGATAAATCCATGTCAATCACATGGGCAAAATTTTACTAGTTGTTTTCCCAGAAGGAGATCCCTGATGAAGAGGTAGACGATAAAGTATATCAAAATGTTAGGAGATCTTGATTTCATAAGTTTGCATCACATCTTGCAATCTTCCCTATTGGGGAGACTATCGAATGGATTATAAAGTGCATTGAGGTTAGTGATATGACCATTTAAAACAACCGCGGTAAAGGGAAATGGTGGAATTCACATACCCATGCATATTTGAGTACTATAATTTTCCCAAATATCAAGTGTTACTCACCACAGAATGGTATAACATATTTGGCCTAAGCAACAAAGACATCTTGAAGACTTAGTGGCAAGACCCTAGCAAGTTCCTAACTAATATTAACAGGGTTTACAAAACTAATCTCCTAAGAAGAGCATATCATTTTCTTGTGGTTATGTGTTCCTGACTATATGGTAGACCTATAACAGAGACATTTGAAGACAGTTGGGTATCATTAATGTACACTTGCACCCAAGAAGGAAGTGTATTTAACTGGGAAGAGATTTTAGTGGCTTCTATTAAAACCAGAGTAAGAAAATCCCAAACTCCACTAGCGGGAAAAAAACCAAAATTTTACATGGCATCGTACCTTCTCGATTGTGTATGCTCTAGATATGAATTCAATATGTTGGGATGGAGATGTATTTTCGCCCCAAATATTCATCTAATTCACATCTACTATAGGGATTTATGGGATAATCATTACAGAGAATCTTATGCAAGAATAGTAGAAGGATTCATCTCACAATTGTTTCGTATCCTCTTTGATAGCGACGTGCCTTACATCTTTGACCGCACCAAGGAAACATTGTAGGATGTAGTTGACTAGTTCACACCACCTAATACCACATATATCAAAGTGTTTAGAGTGTACAATTTCCCACCTCAACTCCCATTATTCATCACATACAAATTAATTCTATAAGAAGTGTCATATCAAGTGAGCACTGGAGTTGGAGGCATGTTTTGTTTGAACAAAGAAAGCACCATGGTTTGCTTACCCATTCTATGTAGGCACATACTATATAAAAAATTATAAATATGAAGAAGTAGAAGCCACTAGCATGTAATGCTTCAAATTTGGGAACTTTATTTCCATAGGTATGATCAAAGAAGCATAATAGTGACTCGCTACTCTCATTTTCAATATAGATTGTGATAAACATTGAGCAACAATGAAAATTAGGAGAAAATCAAGAATTCCTACAAATTTATATAGGTCATGGAAGTGCATAAAAGGGTCAGTGACCCTCAATCAATGAATGGTGTTGAACCTACCACTGGAGAGTCATCAAAAGGAAAATATGTCAAAGATAAAAATACTACCCAAAAGAGGGAAAGAGAAAAAGAAGTAGTAAAAAAAGAAAAATAAAAGAAATTGAAAGAAGACCAATGGCTTGAGAAGGAAATGGAAAAAAGGGAGAAATTCGTGGTATAACAAAAGGCTAAGATAGAAAGATAAAAGGCTCAAAGGGAGGAAGAAGAAAGGAAGAAATGGGAAGAAGAAAGAATAAAGAAAAAAAAACAAAAAGAGGAAATGTTGGAAAAATAAATATCAGAAAAATAGGCTCAAGAGGAAATAAGGCAGAAGAAGTAGACTGGGAAGGAATTTCAGGCCATATTTTCTAGCATGGATGTTGAGCCTTGGACCCTAGTTTTAGTGCCACTCACAGGAGGCCACTTTCCACTCGGATATTGGTATTGTAGTTGGTGAAGGAAATCAACTCCTAGATCTTGAAATTTTCCTCTTCAATCAAAGCTCCAGCGAGATTGTCATAGAAAGATGTAGATATTTAGCCCAAGAACTGACAAAAATGATATTGGTAATCACTAAAAATAACATAGTGTCTAAAACCATGGATAATCCTTTAGCCATTGCTTCAGCCGGATTGACTTTCTCTACTGCCACTAAAAGAAACATTCAACGCTTGATGGATAAGTTCAAGGATTTAGAAAGGACTCTAAATGAGGTAGAATAGGAAAATAGAAGACTCCATAAAGAGAATCAAGCTTTATTAGCATAAAATTAACATGATAATGATTACCAAGTAGCAACACTAAATGCAAACAAGTCATTAGAAGATATTATGAAGTAGTTATACAAAGCGTTTGTTGCACCTCAATAGGTGGTTTCCATGCTTCTGATAATTCAAAGTTCATTCAAAGAAAAAGGTATATAACTAAAGGAATCTGTAACAACCATAGCCATAATGCATAGGTGAAACACAAAACATTCAGGTTCACCAGGAAATTTTTTAAGAAGAGATGAGACATTAGACAAATTTTGAAGTCTAAAATGGGCCTCCTAAGGAATATTATAAAATAATAGTGGAAATACTAAAATAAGATTGGATTAGCTCATCAAATTTTGGAGGGAAAGAATAAAAACTACTTTTTCAACTCATATTTTGAACTTATCCCCCCATAATTTTACTCAAATTTCGAGCAAAAGAACTCATTGGATGCATAATTTAATTCCTCTCCCAAGCAATACCCATGTTGCATACTTTTGATGGAACATGCTAGATGAAAAATTAGAAATACATGAAAAACGTGACTGCAATAATGTTTTTCATGTATTTCTTATTTTTTGTGTAGTAGCCTCCATCAAAAGTATGCAACATGGGTACTCCTTAGATGAGGAATTAAATTATGCATCCAACGAGTTCTCCAACCTAAAATTTGAGTATAATTGTGGGGCAATAAGTTGAAAATACGAGTTGAAAAAGTAGTTTTTCATTTTTGAATTATTTTATATTTTATCTCTTTACTCCAAAATTGGTGAGTCATCCCCCATGGTTGACATCATCACTTGAATCCTATTGGTTCTTATAAATTTGATTTTGGTTGTACATTTTTGTTTTGAGGCCTATTTTTGACGTCAAAATTTCTCTAATGTGAGCAAAGAATGGGATAAAGCAGATATCAAACAAGTCATTGATCTCAAGAGAAATTAGAGAAGGATGTAATAATAATTTTGAACATTTATCAACAACATCATAGCATGATGGAATTTCTAATCATATCCTCTAAAATAGTTCCCATTGGAGCACATGGAGAAATAAAGCATGAACATGAGATCTAGCATGAGATATAAGAGATTATAGATGAATGCAAGTTGATCATCACTCAAAAGGACACAAAGGCTACCCAAGAGGCACTAGAACGACACTTGGTAGAACCAGAAAAGTTATAAACAATGTTCACTACATTGTTCCACTAAATCCAATCTAATCTAAAGATAGTATTGCCCAGTACTTTTGAGTGTGAGATCACCAATCAAGGCGTGAAGTCAAGAAAATTATTTTCCATAATTGTTGACTGCAAGGCTTGGTATGTTCACTTGACCAAGATTTGTAAGTTCAATCTTTAGCCTTGTTCATTTTGGAATTAGTCTCATAAAGGATGTTTACTTTTATTAGTTTGAATTTCAATGTAATTATGTGAAAAGAAAAACTAATTAAAAATAAAGTAAAATAGAAATTAGACATGATAATAGTTGAAAAGTCATGGAAAGTGAAAGGTTACCTCATTTTGTATAAATATACCCTCTAGACTAGTAATAGAAAATTCTATCTTTTGAACTCCTCGAAGCACTTTGAAAGGGAAACCTTGTCAATTTGTTTGAAGATCAAGTTACAATTTTTAATTCCCACTATTAGGTCTCTTGGAGATATTGTGTGATTGTGCATGGCATATTTCAGCATCAATACTCATAATATCTTTTGGGCCACAACAAGTATTTCTTTCACATGTTATTGAACATTCTAAAACTATTATTTGTTGTTGTTTAATGGTATATTATTCTTGCTCATTTGTCGAAGGTTCATAAACTATTTCATCAATTGAAAACTCCTAACTTCCTAGGAATTATTTTCTTATTTATATATGTTTTAATGATGCTTATTAGTTGCAAATTGTTTTACAATTGATATCTTTTGAGAAATTTAGGGTACTCAGAGTTAACAATTTTTCTTCTTGATAATTTCTTGTGATGCACTTTTACTTCTTATATTATAGCTTTTTCTTTGTTAGATTATTAATGTGTTATTTCATCAAGACAATTACCAATATGCATAAAAGACAAGTGACATATTATGTAGGATTCTTCATTTAGGGCCAAACCTCTCCTCTTGAGAGGAAAACCCGATCAAAATTATTCTTCTAGATATTCAATTAATAAATACCAAGAACTTGACACATACTCTTGACCCTAGTATCCTCTCAAGAACCTTGTCACCAATCTTGATGCTTTACCTCTTCCTTCCTTCACCTTTATTCTTAATCTAGAACTTCTCATTTTTGGCTCCTTATAGAGAAACTCGGTCTCTATCCTTTTCCACTGCACCTTCACAACTTCCCTACAGAATCTTGGTCTCTAGGTCTTTATATAGAAACTCGATCTCTACTTTGATTACCTAGAAGAGTCTCTCCTTTGTTGCCCCAAAAGATTTCTTCCTTCATTATCCCATAAGAAACCTACTTCACAGGTCCCAGAAGAATTCTACTTCACATACCTAGAAGAATCCTCTTTGTATGCCCAAAAGAAACTTCTCTTTCTTTGCACCTTCCTTCTGTCCCTTCTTTGCACTTTTTTCTAGTCCTCTTTTTGTACCTTTCTTATGCCTTGCTTTCACACTTCTCTAGCCAAAATCAGATCGAATTGCTTTTCCAAATTGTATGCCTCCAAATGAGGCTGATTTCTCCTATATATACACCTCCTTACTAGGTGTTTAGCTCGACTTGATAGCTGGAGTTAGGCAAACTTGTTTTAGCAACTTCTATATCAATTGTAGGTTGACTTGAAGAGGTTTGGTGACAAGTTCTCGAAGGATACTTAACATAGACAATATTGACCTTTTACAAAGTGTAACATGACTTCATTTACATGATAATGACTCTTATATTTTATGACTGGATGAAAAATAAATCTAAAGACTCTCAATGGGAGTCTTGACTCAAAAAAAAAATCTCTTGCTCATGAAACCCATGAAGCAAGTCAATCATTAATAATTTTATTTTTCTTATTTACATCTCATTACATCAAATCATAATTACATGTCATTATGAGGACTGAACCTAGTTACACTTTTCAATACTCCCTCTTAACTAGGTAGGTATTCATAATGCTACTTGGACTTTTTCAATCTGAAGAATCTCTCATAAGAAGAAATCAGATTTGTAACTCATTTTTATAGCATCATATCAACCAACATTTTTATTTAACAAGGTCTTGACTAACATCTCTATCTCTCCACAAGGCCAGAGCACAATGTTGGCGAGACCAATGATTTATAGACATACTCACCATTGTCTCTCTAGGAACATACCCCACCCAGGGTTCTCTTAGGATATGATCCATAAGAACTATTATTTTCTTGGACTCCCCAGTTCCACAAACAATATTGGTTCTCCATGACTACTCTTTCATGGGATTCCCTATCTCATCCCCTAAGAGCATCATATGCCAAATGATTACACAATCCTACATTCTATCTTCCTAGGTGAATATCAGAAAAAAAAAATTCTATCACTCCTTTTAAACCAGGATGTTTTATTCCATTAAAGGAATGCACTCATTCTTATCACCAAGGAATGTACCTAAGCTTCCTTCTTAGGAATTTCCGAGTTTCTTCCAAGTAAGAAACTTTTTATCAGACTCCCTCTTAACCAGGGACCTATCGCAGCTCCTTCATGCGGAGATCTTGTAACTACCAGTTACTTGAAGAGCTCCTTCCTTTGATGTCATGAATTTATTCCTTGTCAAGGAGTCTTCATCTTTTGGAACTTCTATATAGGGCACATATCATTCATCACCTTTTGTTCACGAATCAATCATGTCCTCAACTCATTAGAAAGTGATCCATCAGATTTTCCATCTAGCTTTACTTCATGTCATTCTATTTTCATGCCATATTTTCGGAAGTACATTACATCCCTTTTGGAAGTCATTCGTAGATCTTCCCTTCGACGGTTCTACATAAGCCCAACCAAATGTTAGTTCAAATATAATCAATCA
Source organism: Pinus taeda (assembly GCA_000404065.3). Classification (NCBI taxonomy): domain Eukaryota; kingdom Viridiplantae; phylum Streptophyta; class Pinopsida; order Pinales; family Pinaceae; genus Pinus; species Pinus taeda. Next base: position 18,008 of record APFE031122842.1, read on the forward strand.
TTTCAAATCAGAATTACTTTTGTGATGATCTTTTACCATGATATCTTTCTATAAGTGTCAACATCATGCATATAGTTTGACACGTCTCCCACATATATCCAATTTCAATGGTTTCTATCTTTTTCTCACTCCCACTAGAGTCTTCACATCCTTTCAGGAGATCTTCTAGTAAAATTTTCTTAGACTTCGGATGTTGAATGCCTTCTACCTTCATTTCATATTATTATGATCGCTTCCTATCTTTCACACTTCATTCACAAGAGCTTCCAATCATAGTTCCTTGATTATATTCAGCTTCCTCATGATTCATGTGAGAACATATTATGTTAATTTCATCTAGTGTGATTTATGCTTTGCTACAATCCTTCAGAGCAGGATATCCTTTATTCTCTTGATCATATTTCTCAGGATGGAAATAGTGATCCATATTATCTGTAACCATATGAGATGACTTTCATAATTGTATATGTGAGCATACATACCTCATATTATTTTTAGGTCATCTAGGCTTCCTGTAGCAGCTTCATTCGAAAGGAATTTATTCTATAGACCTGTTTTCCTGTTATGTCATGATACCATCATTCCTTGAATCTCACGATTTGGAATTCCTATGAAAATCTCACTTTCCTTTCTAAATCGGTGAATCATTTGATTCCATCAAAGAAACATGAGGATGTTTCATATCCTCACCTGGAAGATGTTTTCTTCATGATGATTCTATTCGATGATGACCTTTGTTTCCTTTTATGAGTATCAATGAGGTTCCTAAAGAGCTTCCTATTCTTTGTAATCTGTAGGATTTGTACCATACATACTTTCTTCTTCCCATGTCACAAGCTCTTACTTCTACTGATTCTATCATGCTATTTTATAATTTGATGCATCATATCTTAAAACTGCATCATTTCCATATTTTACAAGTGGAAAGTACATCATTGATAAGAAGATCATTTCAGTCATAGTAGAGATCTTTTACTTCTTCATTCTTAAGCTTCTTTGACTCAGTTTCTTTCACTTCTTCAGTAATGTATGCTTCTTCTCTATTTCTATTTTCCTTACCATGATTATGACAAACTCTTCTAAAGTTCCCAACTTCATGACATCCATAGCACATAATCTTATCCATATTCTTTATTTTCTTTGGAGGACCAAACTTCCCAAATTTTCCCTTTCTTCTTGTCATTGCAACATATGCTTGATTCTTCTCACTTGCTTCGACATCAATCTTTGCTTTTAGTCTAGTTTCTTCGATTTTGCAGAGTGACCATAGATCTTGAAATGGATTAGTCTCTTTCTTACCATATAAGCTTGAAGATAAGTCACCCCATTCTTCTGGTATTGCATTTAGTACCATTGTGGTCATCTCTCTATTAGACATAACTTCTCCTAGTTCTTGTAATTGATGTCGAATTTCCAATATCCTCATGAAGTATGAGGCTATTCCATATTCCTTGGATATCTTTAGTTTGTAGAGTTCTTTCCATAAGGAGATTACTTCTCCTGCGGTACTTATGAAAAAAAACTCTACCAGTTCGTCATATATAGCTTTTGCAGTCTCCAATTTTGATACATATGGAATTAGAGTATTTTATAGATTATATAAGAATCCTTTGGGTTCACTTCTCCCTTCATGTATCTAGCATGATATTGAGTGTCTTCTTTTGGGGGTTGGGTTAATGATCCCTTAATTTGATCCATGACCTCATTCTCAATAAGATTTAGATCAGTTCTTTTCTTCCATGCAAGGAAATTCACAAGCCCAACCAATTTATTTCTTTCCTTTCAAAAAGACATTTTGATATTATCAGATATAGTCATAGCCTTACTTGAAATATTGTTGCTTGCTTCCTCCTTAATCTCAATGTTAGTAGAGGGCCTTCTTCTTGAGTGATTGATGAGAGAAATAAAGAGATTCACGATCATTCTTGAATTGAAGAGCTTTCACTCCTTTGATGAAGTGATGATATTTGAAGTGCTTTTAGGGTTTTGGTCTTTCTTCCTTCTTCCTTATTCAATTTAGGGTTTCGACAATGTAGATCTCAACCTTTTTGATGACCTTTAACTTGATTTGATGTCCACTTTGAAGAGCAGTTCTTGTGTGTCAACTTGCTTTGACTGCCCCTTCTTGTCTTCAACACCTAAGCTCTAAAACCATGTTGAGAAATCTAGGGCATTCAGAGTTAACAATATTTCTTCTTGATAATTGCTTGTGATTCACTTTTACTTCTTAATCTTATAGTATTTTATTCAATAGATTATTAATGTGTTCTTTCATCAAGATGATTACCAATATGCATAAAATATAAGGACACAATATGTAGGCTTCTTCATCCAATGCCAAAACCTCTCACCTCTTGAGAGTAAAACCCGATTAGAATTCTTCTTATAGATCTTCAATTGATAAGTACCAAGACCTTGACATGGACCCTTGACTCTAGTATCCTCTCAAGATCCCTGTCACCAACCTTGATGCTCTGCCTCTTCCTTCCTTTGCCTTTCTTCTTGATCTACAACTTCTCCTTTTTGGCTCCTTCTAGAGAGACTCAGTCTTTATCCTTTTCCATTTTACCTTCACAACTTCCTTAGAGAACCTTGGTCTTTAGGTCTTCTATAGAAAAACTTGGTCTCTACTTTGATTTCCTAGAAGAGTCTTTCTTTTGTTGCTCTAGAAGATTCCTTCCTTCGTTATCCCAAAAGAAACCCTACTTTGCAAATCCCAGAAGAATTCTACTTCACATACCCACAATAATCCTCTTCGTATGCCTAGAAGAAACTTATATTTCTTCGCACCTTCCTTCTGCCTCTTCTTCGCACTTCTTTCTAGTCCTCTCTTCATACCTTTCTTCTGACTTGTTTTCAAAATTCTCTATCCGAAATCAAATCTAATTTCTTGTCTGAATTGTATGCCTCCAAATGAGGTCAAGTTCTCGTATATATACACCTCCTTACTTGGTCTTTAGGTCGACTTGACAATTGGAGTTAGGCTGACGTTATAGAAACTTCTCTATCAATTGTAGGCCAACTTGAAGAGGTTTGGTGACTCGAAGGATTCTTTACATAGACAATATTGACCTTTTACAAAGTGTAACATGACTTCATTTACATGAAAATGACTCTTATATTTTATGACTAGATGATAAATAAATCTTAAAGACTCTCAAAGGGAGTCTTGAGTCAAAAACAAAATCCCCTGCCATGAAACCCATTAAGCAAGTCAATATAATAATTATATTTTTCTTATTTACGTACCATTACATAAAATCATAATTACATGTCATTATGAAGACCAAACCTAGTAACACTTTTCAACAATATCTAGTATTCTTCTATATTCATGCATCTTAATTAATGTTTTATATCATTCTTTATTTGAGGTTCATGTCCATTTACAAATAAATTTTAATATTCTTTGTCTTTTACTTATGATAATTCCATAAAGTTGTTCTAACTTATATCTCACCGAGATTCTTATTTGGACTTCCTATTCCTCGCTCACATTATTCAAAATAAGATTTACACTAAACATGATATGGCATTCAAGCCAACATTCTGGGTGAGACTCTCATCCCAAACAGTGTGAAGTCTAATTGGGACATCATACTTAAGATATCCCCTTAGATCATAAGAAGTTCATTTCACCCCATCAACAATATATCAAATGGAAGCATAACATTTATGGTTGGAAAACTTATTTGAGGCGTTTCCAAACGTATATGGCACAAAATATAACTCCTCACTATTGAGGAGAAATGATTTTTCGAATATTCACTATACATTCTACTAGTTTCACAAGTCAGTCCAGCCAGTGGACAAGTCGGCCTAGTCTAGACCTTAAATGCACTATAAATAGGTGCAAGAAGTAGCATCTCAATTCATTCGCTTAAGCAAGCTTAGGAGTTTTGACGTTCATACCTCATGAACCAAAATTGAAGAGCTAATTTGGAATTTATGGGAAGGATTTTTATCACATTTTTTAAGGGTTTTGGCTTATTTGGGAAGGTGTTTTTGGTTTATTTTGGAAGTATTTTGGCACACATTTTGAAGGTTTTTGCATTGTTTAGAATATAGATTACATACATGTTCTTGAGGGATGATTTTTTCCCCCTTTGAATTCTGAATTTCAGATCTATGTAGAGGTTCAAATTCTAGTGTGGAAGGTTGAATTCCAAGCTTCTCCTCAGAGGAGTGTCCTGTCTGTATTGAGGCTGAATTTCATGACCAAAGTTCTACTACAAAGAAGGCCAAACTCAAGTCTATTTTGAGGGCTAAATCTTGTAGCATTTGAAGGTGAGTTTGAGGTATGTTTTAAATATCTAGCAATGTTCTCTATTAAGGAGGTTGAGTTCTACTGAGAAGGAGGTCGAGGTCAAGGATCACTAGTTAAGGGAAATTATGTTTCTAAGAAGACCACATTTAGGAAGCTAAGTGGTTGAGTGAAGGATAGAGGAGAAACTACCAAAATGGCATACTTTCTTTGACTAATATTCAATCTTATACAAGCTTTGGTGTTAATAAATCAGGGATTTGGTACTTCCTTTCAGTTAGTGTTGACCAATCAAGGAGTTGGTGCTTCCTTTCAATTGATGCTAATAAATTTGAATGTAATATTTATACATATTATGAAAGCCATTTTGAGGTTTTCATGTAAAAATATATGTTTCCAATATATTTATGTGCTTTTCTTTATACTTGTGGATGCATTTACAAGTTTTTGAAGTTAAAAATAGTTAATACTAATTCACCCATCCCTCTCTCAGTATTGTTAAATATTCCAACATCTTGGACTTGTATGACATTTCACCTACCTACACACCAACCCCAATGGAGTAGGTTCCTAATATTTCCCATATTAATATGAAGGGGTGTACATAAGTCCAAGAAGAGAGATAAAATACAAAGGTGTACAACAACTAGTGGTTAGATGTGCTCTCTAACATGGTGGTTTAAGGAAGACCAAAAACCAAATGAGGTAACAGAAGTTGAAGTCTTCTATGAAGTGGAAGTGCTCCTTGATGATGGTTTAAGGATGACCACAAACCAATGAAATGGATATAAAAGGCCAAATTATTCTATTAGTAGTGGTTTAAGGTGGGCCACCAACCAATTCATGCTCATGGAACATGAATCTGTGTATGGCTACATCTCCAACTCTAGCATTAGTTGACTCTAGCTCTAGGCTCTTGTTCAAGCTCACTTGATATTACTTTGAAACTAGTAAATGGCCATCAATTCCCCCCCGTCAAATGCAAGGTGAGAAGATGAAGATATCTCCACTGTGAGACATTTCAATATTCTATAATGAACTCTAAGGCATGATCAATATATCTTCTTGTTTGTTGAAGATCATTTCCAAGAAGTGATTCATCAAAGCTCTCGTGTTTGTAACTTATATCTGAATGATGAGTATGTTTCCACAATACTTAAAAGGGTGAAGATTGAAATGGAAATATTTCACATGGCCAACCCAATCACAATGTTGGCATTTAACAATCTGAAGTGGTTGTGGAGTAGGTGGAGATGAATCAACCTAAACAAACCCAACTATCTGAAACTTGACGGGTTTAGAGTAGTCTAAACTGTGAAAGGTCACAACATAAGGGGAATTTTGAGGTATAAAATGGGCCTCAAAAATATATATATATATTAACCAAATAACTTGATAGGAACCATAGGATTCAAGATGATGATGTCATCTCTAGGGGTAAATATTTTGGAAGGAAAAGAATAAAAATAATTTTTTTTAATTGTATTTTTTCCATATCTCTTCATGGGTTTACTCAAATGTCAAGTGTAGACAATAGTCAGATGCAAAATTAAATTTCACATCTAACGAGTACCCACTCTACATTCTTGTGACTAGACACACATTGAAAACAATTGAAAATTCATGAAAACATAATGTTGTACACGCTTTTTTCATGTATTCTTATTTTTTTCAATGTGGGTCTACTTAGAAATATTTATAATGGGTACTTATTAGATGTGTAATATAATTCCACATCCAATGGGTATTTACACTTTACATTTGAGTAAACCTATGAGAAGATAAGATGAAAATTCAATTAAAAAAATATAGTTTTCTTTCTTTTTCTTTCAAAAGTCATCTCTTATTTTACTATTTTCCTTGGGAGACCTATTTACACCTAAAACTTCCTCTAATGTCTTTCCATATCCAAGACCGATTTTTTTCTTATTACTAATAACTTCTTCCAAAGGTCCGATAATGGGTTTGGGAAGTGTATTATGAACTTATGCATATTCATGTGAATCTACTCCTAAAATCTAGTCAAGTGTCGGACGCTTATGGGAGTCTTTCTCTAACTCAAAAAAAGAATTGTTCTAAATAAGAACTAGTTCGGAATGATGACTCTTCAATTGTATTTCATCTTGTTGGATCTGACAGGTTTGAATATCAACAACACTAGCTTTGTCAATTTTGACTATATCATCCATAATAGAGAGAATGAAAATATTCAATAACTCTATTACTCCACCGATTATAGTCATTTTTCAATAAATAAGGTCAATAAATTAAACGTGTTGGCTTCAACCAAAAATGCACCTTTCCTTTAAAAGCTAGAGATGATGCCAAATTTTCCAATCTCCTAATGAATATCTCCATGAGGAACACACTAACAAACTAGTCATGACAACCAATTAGAAAGAGGCCATGCCCACTTTGGCCTCCATGCAAATTTTCACAAGAGATGAAGAACTGTTATAACAATTAGTTATTGGGCGATGTAATATGAGTGAAGTTTCTTCTCAAATTTGAACTCTTAATAACACTTTCCAAGAAAGCTTCTACAAAAACCATATGTCAAGCTCATCACCACTGCTTTAGTAACTCCAAACACTTTAGATAAAATAAATGCTAGATGAATGAGAAAGACTATGATAACAGGCTACAAATTTCAAGCTTCTCCCAAACGAAGACAACAATTTTTGCAATTCACCTTGAACCCAAGCTCAAAGGATAAAGGCTTACACATTAATCCCAAGATCATTGTGACCGACCTACAAATTCCATAGAAATTCTTGTGCAAGAAAAAATCATTTCATTTCTTATAAATGCAAAGCACAATGATTTCCTTCATTTGAAAAGTATATTTTCTTATAGGCCACTTCAACGAGGTGTCAACTTCGAATAACTTATAAAATGAAGTGCAAACTCATGTAGAGAACCCCTGGAATTGCACATAGGTTCCTAACCAAAGTTATGGGTAGAACCTTAGTTGATATTGTGAAAACCCTATGTAGAGACTTAGATTCAAAGAAATATTTAGGAACATGAAAGGATAATAACATTAGTGAAATGGCCGCAAGTCCTCTTCCTATGGGTTGTATCCTTTGATGCATGAGGCATTTTTGGACCATAGTAAAATCGAGAGCCAAGAACAGTTGAGGATTATTTCAAGTGTTTCCCTCTCCTTTTGCATGAGCCATCAATGGAGAGTTGAGAATGTGTGCAAAAGAGTCTAAGTGCAAAGAGAAACGACTGAAAGAAAATAGTGAGGTTGTTGACTACACTCCATGGACAAAATATGGCATCAAATCTCTAGCTAAGAATAATGATTCCCCTCTCTCTTCACAATGTGAGATATTGAAGTTGAGGTAGAGAGAAGAAGAGAGAACACATACTCAAGATGAGTGGAATGTAACTAGGGCACTCAAAGAAAGGAAATGGTAGTCACATGCACCTTTTATCAAATCCATTAAAAAGGAGGCCATCAACACTAACTGAAAGAGTAATAAAGATTCAAGCTATACATGAAGCTAAAGAGGAAGAAATATTGCTTGCATTATGTTCTCAAACCTTTATTTTTAAAGTAGTTATAGTCAATGGCATCAAGCAAGCAACACATCGCTTAAAAAAATTATTCATACTCTCATACTTGAAAGTTTTTGAGTTGCATGGAAGTATCATTCAAGAACAATGGCTTGATTCCCTTTAACAATTCAAGAAAAAAAGGAGTTGAATTTCTTATTCCAACCAACATAGCAACTCGAGGCCTTTGGGCATAAATGTGTTGTAGATGGATGACATGCAAATGGAGCATAGTCCTAACAAGTCTGAAGTGTGTCTAAGTTCTAACAGGGTTGGATTTGTGAGTAAATAGATGAGATATCAAACAAAATAAAGGAGGAACATGGGCTCGCTTGTGTAACCCAGTTCGAAAAATTACAATGAGAGTAGATTTATTTTAGCATCGAATTCCCCCATTTTAGAGATAGCATCAAGTACGCATATATCATTACTAGTGAAACAAACAACACTCAAGGAACCTATGAGGGAAATGATCTGGTCAGGCAGGTAATGCACAGAATGGAAGAGTGCCCAATTCAAGGAAGACCAGAAAACTAGTGGTTGGGGAAGGTCACACACCATGGATTTGATACCATGTCAAACTCACATATGATACACATTAATTCATTATGTGACCCTTTTTTTTCATCTTCTAAGAGGTACCTTAGACTTCTACGATAGTTCACATTCCTTCACACCAACCCTAACAGATTAGTTTTCCACCACTTAGGAATTAAGGCATAGTAGGTGGAACAAAATATCCTAAGATGCCTTACTAAAGGAATGTGGCCATACCACATTTCATGAGGAGTCCTATTTCTGAAAGCATGAGATTGAAATATATTTTTGACATATATTGCACATAGAACTACATCATCCCAAAACATCAACTTTACATTTTTGAAAAACATCATTGAGAGAAACATATTTAAGATAGTCGTGTTCATTCTTTCGGTTACAACATTTTATTAAGGATTGTATGGAACAAAAGTTTGATGTTGAATCCCATGTTGGCGAAGATAGTTTCCAAATTCATTAGAAGTATTTTCTTTTCCATTATCAATATGAAGGGATCCAATATGTGATTGTGCATCATTTTCAATCATATATGAAAAATTCTGAAAGTTTCAAAAGCTTTTGATTTACTTTTCAATAAGTACAATACATCCTGGTGTAATCATCAATGAAAGTAATCATATATCTATTGTCATTTGTAGAAGGAACATGCATAGGGCCACAAAAATCAGAATGAATCAGCATTAGTTTTCTACAGGAGTCTAGGAGTAGAACCATGAAATGGTCATTCGCTATGTTTTCCTAGGATGCAACAAGCACATTGCTTCATTCCTTATAATAGTTGGCAAACTAGAAACACCATTCCCTTACAACAAACGAACATTGTCATAATTAAGATGTCCAAATATTCCATGGCATAGATGATTGGATGGCAATGTACCTCCATTGTACTGAGAACTACATGCAGACTTCTATGTAGGAGAAAATGTTCCTTGCACCTTTAGCAGTCTTTCCTCCTCAACTCCAATCATAGTAATTGTGTTGTCATATTATTCCCTTATCTCTACTTTTCCATCAAACATATGAATGGAGTGTTGTTGCAGACGAATGTAACAAGGGACTACAAGTTTCTTTGTAGCTTTGGAAGGTATAGTACATCATGCAAAAGAATGTTAGGAAGTATAGGAAGTTTAAGTGTGATGGTGCCAAATTTAGATGGCTTGAGACTTGACTTGTTTGAAAACTGTACTAGTCCATCTACATTGCCACTAAGGTCTTCAAATAATCCTCTCCAAAAATTCATATGGAAAATTGCACCTATATCAAGGTGCCATGCATCTTTCCAAGAAGCAAATGAAGTATAAAACAAATCTTTAGTTACTCTAATATTGCAATGGGTAACAATATATTGTGTAGATTCATGTGCTTTATCTTTTGTTGGATATGGTTTTTTACCTTTGTCTTCTTTATGATCTTTCTTGATTCTCTCCCAAGGGATTATGCATGTGGATGCATCATGTACATGTTTCTCAAAGCAAATGTGGTGGAGATCAAATCTTTCTCCTTAATAATGTTTACCCACCATGTCTCTTAAATTATTTCTTACAAATCCTCTTTCGTTACCTCTTCCTTTAGGAGAATCACGGGATTAATTCTTCTCTTTTTTTGAATATCACATTACTTCTTCAAGATACTGGTATTTTTTCTTCCTCTTCCCAAAATATTTATCCCGATCTAGAAACTTCTCCACAAGAGAGTCAAATGTAATGGCTTTAAGTTACGCACTAGGTTGTAGGGATTGAAGATAGTGAGAGGATGTGGTATAGAGGGCCTTAACAAAGGCTATGAGAGGTATGTCAATATGAACTCCAATAGCATTTACATAATGCATGATGACTCTAATTTCATAGGCTATGGCCAGGGGGTCATCGTCTTTCAATTCAAGGTTGAAGATTTTGACCAATAACTAAGCAACTTCCAATTTTGAGTGTCAGTCATAGATCTTTTATATTTTTCAATGCACAATATGAACTTGTAATTGAAAATACATGATGATTCATCTCTTCACTTATATAAGCAACGATCAGGGCATACGATTTTTTGTCCTTGTTCTCCCAAATGGCCAGTTTTTTATCTGATGTGGGCTTGGCAGGTTCGTTATCATCCTTGCATTCACAGATGCATTTCCATAAGTCATTAGAGATAAGGGTGTCTATTATTTATGGACCATTCTTTGTACTTTTATATTCCAATCAGTACTACTCCAACTATAGAAATGAGTGAATGTGTTCTTAACAACGCTATCGGTTGAAAATATTTTGAAGGTTTTGTAGTAGACTTGAAGTGAGAGGTTAAAAATATTAAGAATTTTTTTAAGCTTCCTGATGGTGATACAAATGCACTCCTCCTAACCTTACTTCAATAGTTTCTCTATTACTTTTAATGATCAAAACATCAATTCCTGCTTCCCATAGCTAACTTTGTGATTTAGCATTTTTCCTAATTTAATATATGATCGTAATCTATTGCATCCGTGAACGGAAGGACCACCCACACATATGCATCCATGAAGGGGAATTTTACACAAAGAATACTAGCATGGAATTTCTGTAAGGATGAGATGCACAAATCAAGAAATGGTCCAAATGTTTTATCTCATCATCCAGACTATTTGGTTTATTTAGGCATTTTCAGGTGTTAGAGGGGTATGTTATTGGCCCTATTTTGTATTTTGATATATACTCGTCTCTTTTCTATTCACGGAGAATGTCTTTGGGTCATCTAGACCTACAGATATGAATCTATGGAAATCTTTATTTTTTCTGTTGAAAAAAAAAATCACCACACATGCTCATAGTATGCGACTCGTGTGTTCTCATATCTATTATACAACAGTTATCAACAAAAAAAAAGGAAAATTGGTTTATACAACATCAATCAACAAGGGAAAATGATACTAGTGGGCCACACCTCACAAACCAAAGTTCGCTTCAAACACAAAGTTGTTATCTTCCATGGGGTTTGAAAAAAGGTATTTGAATCGCTATGGGGATAAGTGTAAACATTGAATTGATAAAGAAATATGCAATTGAGGGATGCTTCTTTTGAAGAATTCAAGAGTAGATTTTTCACCATCAACCATGCATGGAGGCACTAGAAGTGCATGGGAGAAAAATTTTCAAATGGTAGACAAGACAAGAGAAAAAGAAGGGTTTTCAGGTTTTTTTCTTTTTTCTTTTTTCAAACAGAAAAAAAAAACTTCAATTGATTTAATAAGAGAAAGTACATTGGTCCGATAATAGAGCTTTTCATTGTCGTCCATTTGCAAAACTTATAAACTTTTACCAAACAATCCTCTATAGAAAAACATAAAACTATTTTCATTCAATATATAGATGCTTAATAAAAAAACAAAGGAAAGTAATCCCAGAAAACATAGTAGGATAGGAGTCCTTTCATCAAACCAATATGGTGAAATACAAAATGTATTCTCTCTGGAAGAAAAACCAAGGAAAATTCCTTTCTCCAGAAACAAGAAGCAGATAAAAAATAGATGGCAAAGAATGCAAGAGATCATCTTAGAAAACTAGTCAATTAGAGCTGAATGTATCCTGATCCTTACAAAATGCCATTGTCATAAAATTGAAAATTGATCTGGTCGGACTCTGAGATGCATCCATCCTTGGTAGAAAAAGAACAATACACCTTCAAAATTTAATGAAAACAAAGTGTCAAAATTGATCCAACTATGAATGAGATGAGGGAGAAGAACGGTAGAGTAATGCCCAACCTCTCACTTCACTAGGTCATGCGTTTGAGGAACCAAAATGGAGAGTAATGCTTGCATGACAAGAGACTAATAGGTATGGGAAAGGGATAGCAATAGTGGAGCATTTCAAGTCTGAGCATGATAGTGGATTGTTTCATTTTAGGTCTTCGCGTGAGACTGGACCATTTTAGGGGTAACACTGGCCTACACTACCATTTTTTTTCAAGCAAAAACAACGATATTTCGTTATAAATTAAAGTTACATATGTAAGATTCTGAGAAGCTTCAAAGTCCCTATTAGATTAACTAATGCAGAATCATTAGAACACAAGTCCTAAAATAGAGCAAAAGAAGACTGAATGTCCAAGAAACCACCTAGCCACCAGGAAGACTAGCATTGTGGATATCATCTGTCACTAGATCGAACATGGAAATTTTATGTCACAATCAGTAACTAGTGATCTACCAGCGAAGATAGAAAGATAAATAGTGAGTTGAAAAATAGAGAAAATGTACACCTGTTTGTTTGTGACATCACCAAACCACCAGTATAGGAGGTCATCATTGCTGGCCCTATTCCAAGGAATGGTGTTTTTTATAAGGTGAAAGATCCCTCACTATGAATATATCTGTCAATCAAAAATTTAAAGCATATCTACTTTTCCCTGACCATAGTCCCTCCCTTGGAGAAGGAGCATGCCAATGAATATCTCTATGTAAATACGACAGAAAGAGATGGAGGGGAAAGTGGCAATTAAGGCTCAAATCCGCTCCATTCAGTGGGAGAGTGAAGTGACAGTAACTAAGGAGAGACCATTGACCCAGTCAATGGTAGTCTTCGAGAAACCTATGATCAGAATCTGGTCAATAGCCAACCATTTGGCACACCCAATCACCCCCATAATGATAAAACCTCTACCCAAATATTAGGTCCAAGTTCGAGTCCAGCAAACCAGAAAAAAATGAAAAGCCATAGCATGGCTGAAATAGATAATACCACCGCATACACAAACATTAGTCACTATTGCACCATCAAAGTAACCTATACAGAATATGTTCTCAAGGTTCCTTTTAGACCATTTGCGGAGGTGGGGTGGAGGGATCCAAGGACTAGTCTCCATGAAATAGGTATCGATAGAGAAAGCAGTGGACAATAGATCAGGATATTTATTCTCAAAGATGAAGGTGTTTTCACTACACCAAATTCCCCAGCAGATGTATATAGGAAGAGCCTGAAAGACCTTATTGAGGGACCAGGTTTGTAAGCACACAAAAAATAGATGATTGGTCCACTGGAGTGGTGATCTTGAGAATATTCAAAACCTCCCTCCAAATAGAAATCGAGAAGGGAAAGAGAAAAAAAGAGATGATTCACCTCCTCATTAGCATATCTACACAATGGACAAAACCCAAGCACTATGAATCTTCATTTGTCATGGTTATGGGTCATCCACAAACCCACACTTCATCGAAGTCCATTTGCTAGGTCGCACACTGTTAGTATCACAGTTGGTCACAAGAATTACAAGGTATCTCTATCCTCGGATCTTCGTTCACCTCCTCATTAGCATATCTACACAATGGACAAAACCCAAGCACTATGAATCTGCATTTGTCATGGTTATGGGTCATCCACAAACCCACACTTCATCGAAGTCCATTTGCTAGGTTGCACACTGTTAGTACCACATTTGGTCACAATAATCACATGGTATTTCTATCCTCGGATCTTCGTTCGTCATGGTTATGGGTCATCCACAAACCCACACTTCATCGAAGTCCATTTGCTAGGCCGCACACTGTCAGTATAACAGTTGGTCACAAGAATTATAAGGTATCTCTATCCTCAGATCTTAATTCATCATGATTATGGGTTAACCACATAAAACCCTTCTCTTCAATGGCTCTTCATATTCAAGAAAGGCTTCACAAGAGGTAACTTCACGTAATGGGGACCATTGCTTCTTAAGGAGAGAGGAATGATCTGAATAGAAAATGGCATCAACCCATGGTATTCATCCACCCATGTTATTCATCCACCCATGGAATTGTAAGTGACATCCACCCATGGTATTCATTCACCAATGGTATTTTCCCATGGTATTGTGACATCCACCCATGGTATTCATTCACCCACGGAATTGACCCATGGTATTGTAACTGAAAAACACTATAAGCAACAAGTCACATGTTGTAAAAGGATAGTTTATCCATCACAATGTAGCTTTTACAGTGATTCTCCATTTTAATAAAAAAATCTTTGTGGTTTTTTTATTGGACATTGTCCTCTTTTTATTGTAGCATTTCATTTTTTCCATCTTGGGGGCCCCTCCCCCAAAATCCATTTCAATCTTTTAGATCGTGGGGGCCTCCCCCCAAGATCTAGATCAAATCTAGGGGCAAGTCTAATTTGTTCGCATGCAACCAGTGGGTAGTAGATGGTCCAGCATCCAATGGGAGGTCGATATCAATGAGGTGGAAGTAGCCCTGCCCCTAAAGAAAGTGAATCAAGGGAGGTGAAAGAATATGTGCTCCTTCCATACCAAAAATGGCATCAAGCCCCACAAGGTTGTTGTTTCCATAGCCAACCTTCCACTTTAGTTTGTTGTAAAACCATGGCTTGGTTCATTAGAATGCGCTAAATAAAAGAAGCCCATTTCTTCACTAGTGCCATAGCCTTTACCCACTCCTCCATATTAGCATTATTAAGGTATTTTGTTATGATAATTTCATGCGAGATTCCAGATTCCTTGAATTTCATCTATAGATTCTTTTGTTAGTAGAGCCATATTGAAGAGCTTAGTGTATTTAATACCCCAGCCGCCATCCTCCTTCAATATACAAATTGTAGAGAGCTTGCGAAGGTGGTATTTAGATTTATTTCCATCCCCAACCCAGATGAATTTAGCTATAATAGAGTAAATCTTCTTGAACACTGTCATGGGAAGGAGAAAGAGGTGTATCCAATCAATAGAGATTCCTTCAAGAACAACCATAGTCATGACCATCTTGCCTCCCAGTGAAAAACATTTGTTCTCCCAAAGATTGAATTTCCTCTCGATTTTCCTAGTGATCTAAGACCAATCCCTTTCCACATAGTTGTAGGGCTTCAAGTAGAAGCCTAGGTAATTGAAGCCATCAGCCATTGGCTTGATCCTAATCCCATATAGAACAATAATTTGTTTGGTTTCCTCAACCTTAGGACAATCCATTATGAGCTCAAATTTCTCTTTGTTAATGATAAGACCTGAGGCATTTCCAAACTTCTTAAAGACTAGATGGAAGTAGTGTCATTTTGCCAACATAGATAATCCCATCCAAAGGACATCATCCACAAATAATAAGTGTGATAGATGCTAGTTAGAAGTGACCCTGCAATCAAATATCAAACCATCTTTCTTAGCTTCTAATATTCCTCTGCTCAACCTATCCATTACTAGGATGAAGAGGAGGCAAGAGTGAACAACCTTGCCTCAACCCTCTGAAGATCCTAAAGAAGTTTTTAGGCATGCCATTAATCAGAACGACCAAGTTTTATGTTGTAACATATGCCATAATCCAATTAATGTGTTGTCGAGGGAGTCCGATCCTGAATAAAATTAATTGGAGAAGGTCCCACTCAACTTGATCATATGCTTTAATGAGATTGATTTTCAACAACAAGGCTTTTAATTTATTGGGTTTTATGGAGTGGATGCATTCCTAGGCTATTCCAATTGTGTCCTGTATGTGCCTATCTACAAGAAAACCAAATTGTTCTGCAAAAATGTGTTTGGACAACATCTTTTTGAGTTTGTTGACTAATAAATTTAAAATAATTTTATATGTGATTCTACAAAGAGAAATACACCTTGTTGACCCTGCTTCCTACACCTACCTACAAGTCAGTGAGAAAAGCCTTCAAGCCCACAAGGTGTGGTTAGTGACAAGGAACTCAAAGAAGGGGTTGTCACACTAATACCGACTCTATCAGTTTGAGATATCTCCTAGGTTAGCTAAGGGGGGTGGTCCCTAATGAAAAGTTAATTTTAAAATGATGTGAGTTTCTAAGAGAATTGTTAGAGTTAAATAGATATACTCTTTAAGGTTTATAAGCAAAAATTTGATATGAGAAATAACCATCATAAGGTAAGCATCAAATACGTAAACAACCAGTGCTTTCCAAGTATTTTCTCTTTAAGAAATGAAATTGTATTTTTCTTAAAATGAAGTGAAATGTTTTCAAATAGAAAGCCAAAATAAACCTGAAAGGTGAAACACTAAATTGTTAGCACAATATATTGTAAATGCTTTCAAGATGAATAAGTCTACAAATCAAAGCATGGAAACTATTTTGCTCAAAAGGATACAAAAATAACTCAAATGTTAGACCAAGATGACAACAAAGTATGTTACAAACTTAATCTACAAGAGTCTAGGCCAAAGAGTATAAGCAAGCTCTCCTATTTGAATAGTCATGACTTAACTATTTGAAATAGCCAAATATTGATAAATGAAGTACAATACATAAAAAATAAATTTTTCCAAGTTTGATATTTTGATACAAGAAACAAAAGATTTAAGACACTTGAAAGAATCCCTCCAAGACACAAATAAGATATAGATGAGACTTTGGAATTCAAAACATGCGGGTTCTCCTTTAATATTTTTCAAGAATGGGTTGATTCCTTCAAAAAATTCCCCTCACACTTGAAACACTTGACCAAATAATGATTCATCTACAAAACTTTACCACAAAACATTAAATCGACATGAAATTAAATAAGTGCAATGGAAATAATTCCTAGAGATACATGTATTATCCACTAGAAGATATCTTTTCATAAAGAAAATAATTAATTCTTATGCTAATATGAGATAGTTGCATACTAACATAACTTGAAACAAGCATGAAAGAAATAATGACATGAGGAAATAAATAGAAGCATAATAACAAGTCAATAATTTACCACACATGCAAGGAGAAGAACACCATCATGCATTACCCGAAAGATTGTTGTATTATATTGCAAGTAGTGAATAAAATCCCGCAGAGTCTCCTCAAGCACAATCACTCGTATTACAAGATACAATGTGAGAACCCATGACTCTATTATATAGAGAGTTGGGAGCAAATAAAAATGAAGAATGACAATGACAAATGGCAATGGAGTCAATCCCAATGTAAAAGTGATTGAACAAGTGGCATGAGGTGATAATCCCAAACAGAAATTCAAATTTTTTGAATGGAACTCCAATGTCAAGTGTGAAAATCAAATTCTAGCAAGTGGACATCATTTTCTTCTTCCCTTATGTGCCAAATTCGAATTTTATGATAGAATGACAAGTGTATCTAGGTGGTCACCCATGTGGGGACAATTTCGTACAAAAATCTCCACCAAATATTCTCTCAAATCCTACCAAATGCGAGTTAACTTCACAAATTCGAATTTCCAAGTAAGCAATTTTCTCTTTTAATGCCAAAAATTCAATTTTATTTGAGTACATGTCATTTCCTTGATTTTAGAAGCCCACATCACCTTGGGACTTCACTTTAACTCCCGCATAATTTTCCACCTCATTTCCACAACATTTAGCATGTGTGGATATTTATTTTTCTCCATTTATTTAATTTTTGGCTTAATTAATTGCTAAATTTTCGACTAAACTTAGGAAAAGTGGGTTTCGAGAGTTAAAACACATTTTTAACACCTCAAAGTCTGTCATAGTAGAACTTTGAGGGTGATAAGTGTAAATTTTAGTAATCATACCCCATACAACTTCTCTAGAATACACTTATTACAATTTAAATACAATTTTATTTGCAATTTTTTATTTGTGGGAAATCTAAAAAATTAAAAAATGACTACCTAGAACTAACCAAATTCCACAAAACTTTTTGTGTGATCTATTATGGTAATATACATCGATTCTAGACACTAAGATATGTTAGGGGCTCAACCTTCAAATTGTCACCCTGTCTTTGGGGTAAAAAGTGAGTGAAAAAACCTAAAAAATTATCTGCCTCTGAAAAAAATGGATAATTAACCAGATAAAACAGACACTCCAAGGTGTACTCGTTTGTTGATCAAGTCCCAACATCATAGGTCTGTTATGTACTTAAAACTCATCACTGCTAGTATCACTTATTACAATGCCCCATAGGGTGTGGAATCTGGGTACAAGAAAGATGATGAAAAGATAGAAGTAGAGTTAAAAAACTTTGTTGATTAATGATATTTGATGGTACAAGTGTCCTCTCGATGATCCTTGAGCATGTAGTCTTCATATAATCATCAAGTTCCACTCCAATGGTCAAAATTTGGTTCCATATGGGGATGCATGCTAGATATGAAGTAATAGTGTGCAAGAACCTAGAATCTGCATCCACCAACAAAAAACATATATCAGTAGTATCTATTCAGAATAACATCAAATGAAATAAAGTACCAAAATGATGAAGTGGAAATTTCTTCTAATGGCATAAATGACAATTTATTCATGAAATAAAATGACTTAAAACAAAAATGACAAGTGTAGAAATTTTGAATAATATGGCACTTATTCAACCAAAATTATCCTGATTATACACTATTGTGGAATACATGCATAATACATAATCTCATCTACATTGATCATCAATTTATCAATATTCAGAAACATACACATGCGCCATAGAAGCATCAAACACATGTATCAACATAGTATGTATCTCGGGGAAAGCATCTCGCTAAAAACCCCAAACTATCTGTATATTATATGATTGAGAACATGTAACAAACATAGTACAATACTCCTCACAAGTACTCAGTACTATCTCCACTTGTTACACATAATACAGCTCAGATCTGATCTCCAAATCTCCTCCGTTGCTTGCCCGCCTCCACTGCACAATCCTGCAAGAACAATAATTGATAACCAAACTCGTTCCAAGTTATTTTTACCATGGAAAATCACTCACATTGGAAATCATGTGAGCACAGGCTATAATCATTTGTTCTTAGCCACAATTCTCATTGGCATAACTCAATCCCACTAATTGTGCAAGATCTCATGCACAATTATAGTCACAACTGATAGCAATCTCAATCTCTAACACCTGTCTCCACTGAACTGTACATGTACTGAGTTAACTAATGTATTCTTCAGTTGCATTATGAGTTAATAATCAGTGAATTAACTAATAACTAATTCACACAACACATCACTTAGTCTATTTTCCAGTTAGACTAAATACAACCAGTTCAACCAAGTCAAACTAAACACAACTCCATCAACTTCACCTCCAGCTCCACTAAACTCAACCAGTTGATTTCTAACTGAAGTCCTACATGCAATAGCTCAGTCAACCCATAGGTAACCACGTGATTCCTTTTGTCAGCTGCATGTGCCACATCTGTAGCTCCAACTGAGGTGCTCCAAGAGAATAAGATAAAGTTTATAGTCTAAATATTATTATGAGCTAATAATATTTGACTGCTTTATATTTAGACTTGACAATGTCATCGTTGTTGTCTAAAAATAGAAGTCCATCTATTTTTTCCAACTTGACCAATCATCCATAAACAACATCTTGCAACTCATAGACATGATCCATATGTCTAAAAATAGACAATGCGCCATAATTTGCTTGTGGACCCACTTAGTGAAGGCGACTCCTTTCCACTAAGCTCCATCATCTTGTTGCATTCTCAACGCTCCCTCTCAACAAGATATGGATTATCAACAACCCCTATCCTGCCTCGGTGGTATTCAAATTTGCTCCTGGTGAGCACCTTCGTCAAGATATCAGCATCCTGATCCTCCGTTGGAATGTATGAAGGTAACATGATTCTCCGCTGCATACAATCTCTGATATGATGGTACCTGATGTCAATATGCTTAGATCTATCATGAAATATAGGATTTGTCGAGATTTTAATGCAACTCTACTTATCACAGTAAATCACAGTAGGCTCTAAATGAGAACCGAACAAACTGACCAGAATCTTCCTCATCCATATAGCCTCGCATGCAGCCAAACTTGTTGCCATATACTTGGTCTCTGCTGAACTGAGTGCCATGGATCTCTGCTTCCTGCTGTACCAAGAAACTACTGTCGACCTAATACTGAAGACCCCTCCTAATGTGCTCTTTCTGTGAGTTGGGCTTCCTGCCCAATCTGCATCCGTGAAGCCACATAGATTCACCTCATCCTCTTGTTTGTACCATAATCCATATCCTGATGTGCCTCTCAAATAACACAATACATGCTTGCTCGCCTTCCAGAAGAGCTTGGTTGGCTTAACAATAGCTTGTGAAAGCTGGTTAACAGCATAACATATATCAGGTCGTGTATTGACCAGATACATAAGCGACCCCACCAATTGTCGATAAACAGTGGCATCCACTTCTTCTACCGAAGTGGCATCCTCCTTCCTCCAACCTCCAGGAAGAGGAGTATCAACAGGCTTGCAGCCATGCATGTTGAACTTCTCCAGCATCTCCCGAGCATACTTGCCCTGAGAAACAAATAGTCCATGACCGTGTTGCCAGATTTCCAATCCCAGGAAATAATGAAGGAGGCCCAAGTCCTTCATCTCAAACTCCTTAGCAAGATCATCCTTGCATGAAAGTATCAACAACTCATCACCCGTTAGAATCAAATCATCTACATACAGTACAATGATAAGAAACGTACCCTCCACCACAATCTGGTAGAGGTTAGGATCTGCCTCACTCTTGGAGAATCCAAGTCCGGTGAAATAGCTATCTATCTGTGTGTACCAAGCACATGGTGCCTGTTTCAACCCATACAGCGCTCTCTTGAGCCTGCACACATGTGACTCACTACTAAAGATCTCAAAACCTTCGGGCTGCTCAACATACACCTCCTCTTCAATGACTCCCTTGAGGAACACAGTCTTCACATCCGTCTGATGAATGTGCCATCCCATCTGTGCTGAGAGAGCAAGAATCATCCATATGGAAGAATACCTTGCGACAGGTGCAAAGGTCTCCTCAAAAGCCTCAAGCAACAAATCTTGCCTTGTACTTCTCCACACTCCCGTCAATTGCCTGCTTAACTTTGTAGATCCATCTCAAACCCACCACTAATTTCCCTTCCGGTCTTGGGACAATCTCCCATGCACTGTTTCTGACAATCGAATCATACTCTTCCACCATGGCATCTACCCATGCAAGATCCTCCACAGCTTCCTCGAAAGAGGATGGCTCAGTCATGACACATTTGCTAATAAGAGCCATGTATCAGTGTACCGATCAGGTGACTGTCTCTGCCTGTGTTGGGCTATAGGTGGTCCCACAACTTTCTTTGCATCTTGAGCTAGTCGCTCAGCTTCTGTCAAGCTCTTTCACCCTCTGATGGTTGGTGCTGCATGAGTGGTCTCTACCACTCCATGAGCTTCGTCTTGTGGAAGATCCACATCCTGAAGCTCATCCTTAGGAACTAACAGCTCCTCATCTGCATGGAAGTGTGGTTCCCTCTCAAGCGAACACTTCATGGCTTTCTCCTCCTGAAATTTTATATCCCGTCGCACAACAATTTTTCCAATGTCTGGAAAATACACACGATAGTTGCGGGGCGTATCAGTGTACCCCACAAATATCCCAACCTCTGCGGTTGGCTCCAACTTCTTCCTGGCATCCTTCGTCACATGCATGTAAATGTTAGCACCAAAAATCCTCAAATGAGAAATATCAGGCCTCTTATCAGAATAAGCCTCCTCGGGTGTACTCATGCCAAGTATCCTGTGAGGACAATGGTTCTGCACATAAACTGTTGTATCACATGCTTCCGCCCACAAGTGAAGGGGTAGGCCCTGATCATGCAACATCGCCCGTGTAGCACCCACGATCATTCTATTCTTCCGCTTGGCAACCCCGTTCTACTGTGGGTTATGGGGAGCTATGAGCTCTCTTCGAATCCCTTCTGCACTGCAGAATTCCTTGAACTCGCCAGAGATGTATTCACCATTATTATCGCTCCTGAGAGCCTTCACCTTCTTCCCCGACTCTGTCTCGACCAGTGCTTTGAACTCACAGAACTTTGAGTATGTCTCGCTCTTCTTCTGCATGAAGAAGATCCAACACTTACGAGAGAAATCATCAACAAAAACCACATAATACCTGTGTTTTGTTGTCGAAGCTACTGAGAAAGGTCCACACACGTCTGTGTGAATTCTCTCAAGGATCGTCGTGGCGTGACTATCCTTCTCGTGAAAGGTGGCTTTCACAAACTTTTCCCAAAGTACACCCCTTGCACTGATCTGACTGCGTAAGAGTGCCTTTAGGAAGCCCAGTAGTGATCTGCTGCAGTATCTTCAAGGCTCCATGGTGAAGGTGACCCAATCTCCTGTGTCACAGCTCGCCATCATCCCGGCTCACCAATCCTTCTGCCTTTCATGCCATTGCTGTGTATCCATCTACATGCAACTGATAAAGGTTCCTCACTCAAACCCCTATCTTCCGAGTTTCTCCAATTGTCTTGTTGCACAGGAAAGCCTTTCCCTCGCTGAAAACAACATCATATCCCTTGTCTTCTAACATCACCACAGAGATAAGATTCTTCTTCAATCCTAGAACATGCATGACTTCCTTCAATACAAAGGGTTTACCATACTCCCTCTTAAAGGAAATGGTACCGATACTAGTTGCACTATATCTACCATCATCGCCCATCTCGATGTGCACTCCAAGATCTTTCTCATCTAGATCTGAAAACAAATCTCAATCTCCTGTCATGTGAAAAGATGCACCACTATCCAAGAACCATACCGATCCCATCACACTTGAAACCAGGCATGTGATCAATGAAAAATCAAGCTCAAACTGCGAGGCTAGAGCCTCTCCTGCTGGAGATCCAGCAGCTTGCTTGTTCTTCTTCTTCTGCAGACAATTTGTGGCATAGTGTCCGTGCTGGTGACAGTGAAAACACTTCACCTTGGACATGTCCTGCTTCTTGCCTTTTGCACTGGAATGAGAAGCTTTCTTGTTCTTCCCCTTCTTTGCTTTGGCAATCAAAGCACAATTTTCTTCATCAGTTGCCTTTGATGAAGATTTGTCCCTAGTATTTCGCCTGATCTCCTCCTGCACAAGATCCGACCAAAGTCACTCCCATCCTGGAAATTTCTCTCGACCATAGACAGAGTCCTAATAGGAATGCCAACTCTTCGGAAGACCAAGTAGAGCCAAGCTCAACAATTCCTCATCATCAACAGTCACCCCCACACTTCCCAGCTCATCCTTGCATTGGGTGAACTTCGTGAGATACTTGGGCATACTATCGCCCTTCTCGCATTTGATGTTTCTGAGTTTATCCTTGAGCGCCAACTTCCTCTAGTCGCTCTTGCTTTGGTATAGATTTGTAAACACTTTCCACATCAAGAATGGAGAAGCCTTTCCATGGAGGTTGGACACAATGTGATCCCTTGCACCCTCCAACGGAATCCTTCAACACTTTGCTGTCTTCTTTTTCCAATCCCCGACTTGAGAAGCATCAGTAGGTTTTGGGACATCCGCATCTATGAACTTCTTCAACCCATTATCATCTAACAATATATTTCGAGCTACCCTCAAGGGCATACTCCAATTGCAATCCGTTGAAAGACATTTCAACTTTGACACCAAGTAAACACTGATGCAAATTCGAATTCCACCAGCTCAAAACTCAACTGCTTCTGATAGAGATCGACTGTATGGGCATTCACCAGATATCTCACCTTCCAAGGGAAGGATGAATCCAGAGGCTACCTGGCCCAATTACAGACTCTGCCTGAAGAAATAAGATGTAAACACTTCCTGAATAGTAGATCTGATGATCAACCGCTCTGATACCATGTAGAAATTTTGAATAATATGATACTTACTCAACCGAGATTATCTTGATTATACATTATTGCATAATACAAGCATAATACATAATCTCATCTACGTTGATCATCAATTTAGCAGTATTCAGAAACATACACATGCGCACATAGAAGCATCAAACACATGTATCAACACAGTATGTATCCCGAGGAAAGCATCTCGCTAAAAACCCCAAACTATATATATATAATATGATTGAGAACATGTAACAAACATAGTACAATACTCCTCACAAGTACTCAGTACTATCTCCACCTGTTACACACAATACAGCTCAGATCTGATCTCCAAATCTCCTTCGCTTCTTGCCTGCCTCCACTGCGCAATCCTGCAAGAACAATAATTGATAACCAAACTCGTTCCAAGTTATTTTTACCTTGGAAAATCACTCACACTGGAAATCACGTGAGTACAAGCTATAATAATTTTTTCTTGGCCACAATTCTCATTGGAATAACTCAATCCCACTGATTATGCAAGATATCATGCACAACTATAGTCACAACTGATAGCAATCTCAATCTCTAACACCTGTCTCCATTGAACTGTACATGCACTGAGTTAACTGATGTATTCTTCAGTTACATTATGAGTTAATAATTAGTGAATTAATTAATAACTAATTCACACAACTCATCACTTAGTCTAGTTTCTAGTTAGACTAAATACAACCAGTTCAACCAAGTCAAACTGAACACAACTCCATCAACTCCACCTCCAGCTCCACTAAACTCAACCAGTTGAGTTCTAACTGAAGTCCTGCATGCAATTAGCTCAATCAACCCATAGGTAACCATGTGATTCCTTCTATCAGCTGCATGCACCACATCTGTAGCTCCAACTGAGGTGCTCCAAGAGAATAAGATAAAGTTTATAGTCTAAATATTATTATGAGCTAATAATATTTGACTGCTCTATATTTAGACTTGACAGTGTCACCGTTGTTGTTGTCTAAAAATAGAATTCCATCTATTTTTTCCAACTTGACCAATCATCCATAAACAGCATCCTGCAACTCATAGACATGATCCATATGTCTAAAAATAGACATAGTCTAAAAATAGACTTTGCGCCATAATTTGCCTGCGGGCCCACTTAGTGAAGGCGACTGCTTTCCACTAAGCTCCATCATCTTGTTGCATTCTCAAAAACAAGGGATAAGGTTAAAAATATGATACAAAAGATGCCCCATAGCATCTGATGTCCTCAATGAAGTTCATGCTAAGAACATGCTTACTTTCAAGAAAATCTGAGCGTGGTTTTTTTTATGTGCCCTATCCAATTCTGAATATTTGAGGACTTTGATCAATCCCAACACTGTATTGTACATGGCCATCAGATTTACCAAATCCTTTCCACTTTTTTCTTTTCTTCTTAAAAAATTGTGATGTTGATGTTGAGGTGATCAAAGTAGACCTTTCTGTCTGATTTTGAAGATGCTCTAATGGAAAATTCAAAGTATCCAAGACTTCTTTGACTTGCCTTTTTCCATTCTGTTTATGCTCTCACATGGGTGATGGATCAATCTTATAAGTGTAAACCTGATTCTTCTAAGTTTCCTTGTTATTCAAGTCTCCATCAATTAGCCATTTTTTAATGGAGTAAATGGCCTCCTGATAATGAGGTGAATATTGCTTCAATGGATCAGGAGGTTTATGATTTGTTTTTTTTTGTTCTTTTCCCATTTGTCATTTAACCTAAGTTGGAATTTTTGTCCTTGTAAACTTTCCATTTCATCCAACCTATTCTGAAAAGTGACTTGATTAGCCTTCATAACATTTATTTCCTTGGCATGATTTGTTTCCATGTGTTGATTAATTTCACTTGTTTTACTTCCATGGGGAGCAACTTCTTTTAAAGAGTGGCCACCTAATTAGAATGATTTACTTCCATGGTTTTTATTGCTTGTGCATGATTTTCCTCCATGGTCTTAATGTGTTGAGATTGTTTGAGTTGCATACCCTTAATCATTTGAGTCAACCCC
Source organism: Pinus taeda (assembly GCA_000404065.3). Taxonomy (NCBI): domain Eukaryota; kingdom Viridiplantae; phylum Streptophyta; class Pinopsida; order Pinales; family Pinaceae; genus Pinus; species Pinus taeda. Next base: position 43,934 of record APFE031122842.1, read on the forward strand.
TTGATGAGATCCTTATTATTCTCATCAACTTTTGCTTTGATCTTTCTTTCATCTCCATATTTTTCTTCAAAGGCATCAATGATTGATTCTAGAGAATCAAAATTGTTAGCACGTATTTCTATTAACCAATCCATAGCATCACCATCTAATGAAAAGGTGAAAAGTATCATTTTAATGTCCTCATGGTTAATATCATGGCACCATTTGCTCACACAAAGGTGGAAATTCCTAAGGTGAGTTTCAGTACTGATGGCATTGTTACCTAGAAAACGAAGCAACTCTTCAATAGCCTCAACGGCTTCATCGGGAATGAAATTTGGATAGCCTGGAATGTTAGTTAAATAAAAAAGGGCGCACAAATCATTCATGATGTCATGCTCACTTGACCCTGAAAGAGAAAATGGATACTAGAGAGAGGCTCATGTCCAAGATTAGCAAGAAATATATAAGAAGCAAGCTTCAAGCAGAAATCCTTGTAGAAAATGAAATAAGTGGAGTCGCCACTCGAACAGGGATCTAACTCTAAAATTCAACATGCAAAAACCAAAATTTAGTCGATTTTCCAAGTACAAGAAGACTCGTCCCTAGAAATGACACCAAAAATGTTGACCCTGCCGCCTACACCTACCTACAAGTCAGTGAGAAAATTCTTCAACCCCACAAGGTATGGTTGGTGGCAGGGAACTCAGAGAAAGTGTTGTCACACTAATTCCGACTCTCTCTGTTTGAGCTATCTCCTAAGTTAGCTAAGGGAGGTGGTCCCTAATGAAAAGCTAATTTAAAAAGGATGTGAGTTTCTAAGAGAATTGTTTGAGTTAAATACATTATCTCTTTAAGATTTATAAGCAAAAAATTGATATGAGCAATAAGTCTACAAATTAAAGCATGGAAACTATATTGCTCAAAAGGATACAAAAATAACTCAAATGTTAGACCAAGATGAAAAAAAAAGTATGTTACAAAAATAATCTACAAGAAGCTAGGCCAAAGAGTATGATAAATCTCTCCTCTTTGACTATCCATGACTTAGCTCTTTGAAATAGCCAGATATTGATAAACGAAGTACAATACGTAAAAATAAATTTTTCCAAGGTTGATATTTTGATGCAAGAAATAAAAGCTTTAAGAAACTTGAAATAATCCCTACAAGACACAAATAAGATATAGATGAGACTTTGGAATTCAAAACATGTTTGTTCTCCTTAAATATTTTTCAAGAATTGGTTGATTCCTTTAAGAATTTCCCCTCATGCTTGAAAAGCTTGACCAAATAATGATTCATCTTCAAAACTTTACCACAAATCATTAAATCAACATGAAATTAAATAAGTGCAGTGGAAAGAATTCTTAGAGATACATCTATTATCCACTAGAAGATTTCTTTTTTCTAAAGAAAATAATTAATTATTATGCTAATATGATATAGATGCATACTAACATAACTTGAAACGAGCATGAAAGAAATAATGACATGAGGAAATAAATAGAAGCATAACAACAAGTCAAGAATTTACCACACATGCAAGGAGAAGAACACCATCATGCTTTACCCTAAAGACTGTTGTATTATATTGCAAGTAGTGAATACAATCCCATAGAGTTTCCTTAAGCACAATAGCTCGTATTACATGATACAATGTGAGAGTCCATGGCTCTATTATATAGACAATTGGGAGAAAATACAAATGAAGAATGACAATGAAAAATGGCATTGGAATCAACCCCAATGTAGAAATGATTAAACAAGTGGCATGAGGTGACAATCCCAAAGTGAAATTCGAATTTGTTGAATTGAGCTCCAATGCCAAGTGTAAAAATTGAATTGTGGCAAGTGAACATCATTTTCTTCTTCCCTTATGTGCCAAATTCGAATTTTATGATAGAATAACAAAGGTATATGGGTGGTAACTCATGTGGGGACAATTTCTCACAAAAATCTCCAACAAATATTCTCCCAAATCCTCCCAAATGTGCATTCACTTTACAAAAACGAATTTCCAAGTAAGCAGTTTTCTCCTTTAATGCCAGAAATTCGATTTTATTTCAGCACATGTCATTTACTTGATTTTAAGAGTCCACATCACCTTGAGAATTCACTTTAATTCCCCCATAATTTTACACCTCATTTCCACAACATTTAGCATGTGTGGATATTTATTTATCTCCATTTATTTAATTTTTGGCTTAATTAATTGCCAAATTTCCCACTAAACTTAGGAAAAGTGGGTTTTGAGGGTTAAAAACACATTTTTCAACACCTCAAAGTGTGTCATAGTAAAATGTTGAGGGTGAGAGGTGTAAATTTCATTACTCATATCCCATACAACGTCTCTAGACTACACTTATTACAATTTAAATACAATTTTATTTGCAATTTTTGACTTGCGGGAAATCTAAAAAATTAAAAACTGACTACCTAAACCTAACCAAATTCAACAAAAAATTTTGTGTGATCTAATATGGTAATATACCTCGAATCTAAACACTAATATGTGTTACGGGCTCAACCTTCAAATCGTCACCCCGGCTTTGGGGTAAAAAGTGATTGAAAAAACCAAAAATTTATCCGCGTTTAAAAAAGAAGGGATAATTAAGCAGATAAAAACAACGTTCCAACATGTACTCATTTTTTTATCTAATCCCAACATCTTAGGCCTATTACATACTCAAAACTCATCATTACTAGTATCACTTATTACAATTCCCATAGGGTTTGGAATCTCGGTATAAGAAAGATGATGAAAAGATAGAAGTAGAGTTAAAAAACCTTGTTGACTAATGATATTTGATGGTATAAGTGTCCTCTAGATCATCTTTGATTATGGAGTCTTCATATAATCATCAGGTGCCACTCCATTAGTCAACATTTGGCTCCATATGGGGGATGCATGTTAGATATGAAGTGATAGTATAAAAGAACAAGGAATCTGCATCCACCGACAAAAGACATATATCACCAGTATCCATTCAAAATATCATCAAATGAAATAAAGTACCAAAATGAAGAAATGAAAATTTATTCTAAAAGCATAAGAGACAATTTATTCATGAAATAAAATGATTTAAACAAAAATGACAAAGGATAAGATTAAAAATATGATACAAAATATGCCCCATAGCATCAGATGTCCTTAATGAAGTTCATGCTGAGAACATGGTTACTTTCAGGCAAATCCATGGGTGGCTTTTCTGATGTGCCCTATCCAATTCTGAATATTTGAGGACTTTGATCAATCCCAACACTATGTTGTACATGGCCATCAGATTTACCAAATCCTTTCCTCTTTTTTATTTTCTTCTTAACAGATTGTGATGTTGATGTTGAGGTGATCAAAGTAGACCTTTCTGTCTGATTTTGAAGATGCTCTAATCGAAAATTCGAAGTATCCAAGTCTTCTTTCATGTGTCTTTGTCCATTCTGTTTATGCTTTGACATGGGTGATGGATCAATCTCATAAGTCTAAACCTGATTCTCCGGAGTTTCCTTGCTATCCAAGTCTCCATCAATTAGCCAATTTTTTAATGGAGTAAATGACCTCCTCATAATGAGATGAAGATTGCTTCAATGGACTAGGAGGTCTATAATTTGTTTCTTTGTTCTTCTCCCATTTGTCATTTAACCTATGTTGGAATTTTTGTACTCGTAATCTTTCCATTGCATCCAACCTATTCTGAAAAGTGACATGACTAGCCTTCATAACAACTATTTCCTTGGCATGATTTGTTTCCATGGTGTTGATTAATTGCACTTGTTTTACTTCCATTGAGAGCAACTTATTTTGAAGAGTGGCCATCTGATTAGAATGATTTACTTCCATGGTATTTATTTCTTATGCATGATTTTCCTCCATGGTATTAATGAATTGAGCTTGGTTGAGTTGCATATCCTTAATCATTTGAGTCAACCCCTTGATGAGATCCTTATCATTCTCATCAGCTTTCGCTTTGATATTTCCTTCATCTCCATATTTTTCATCAAACGTATCAATGATTGATTCTAGAGAATAAAAATTGTTAGCAGGTAAGTCTATGAACCAATCCATAGCATCGCCATCTAATGAAAAGATGAAACATCTCATTTTAACATCCTCATGGTTAATATCATGGCACCATTTGCTCACACAAAGATGGAAATTCCTAAGGTGAGTTTCAGTACCGATGGCATTGTTACCTAAAAAACTAGGCAACTCTTCAATAGCCTCAATGGCTTCATGAAGAATGAAATTTGGATAGCCTAAAATATTAGTAAAACCACAAGATGAGAAAAAATCATTCATGATGTAATGCTCACTTGACCCTGAAAGAGAAAATGGATACCAAAGAGAAGTTCCTACCCAAGATTAGCAAGAAATCTACAAGAAGCAAGCCTCAAGTAGAAATCCTTGCAGAAAATGAAATAAGTGGAGTCGCCACTTGAACAGGAATCCAACTCTAAAATCCAACATCAAAAAACCAAAATTTAGTCGATTTTTTAGATACAAGAAAACTTGTGCCCGACAACGGTGCCAAAAATGTTGACCCTACCACCTACACCTACCTACAAGTCAGTGAGAAACTACTTTAACCCCACAAGGTGTGGTTGGTGGCAGGGAACTCAGAGAAGGGGTTGTGACACTAATTCCAACTCTCTCCGTGCAAGCTATCTCCTAGGTTAGCTAAGGGGGTGATCCCTGATGAAAAGTTAATTTAAAAAGAATGTGAGTTTCAAAGAGAATTGTTAGAGTTAAATAGATTATCTTTTTAAAATTTATACGCAAAAAATTGATATGAGCAATAATCACATAAGCATCAAATACATAAACAACCAGTGCCTTCCAAGTATTTTCTCTTTAATAAATGAAATTTTATTTTGCTTAAAATGAAGTGAAATTCTTTCAAATGGAAAGCCAAAATAAACCTGAGTGAAACACTAAATTGTTAGTACAATATATTATAAATGCTTTCAAGATGAATAAGTCTACAAATCAAAGCATGGAAACTATCTTGCTCAAAAGGTTACAAAAATAACTCAAATTTTAGACCAAGATGACCACAAAGTATGTTACAAAAATAATTTACAAGAAACTAGGCCAAAAAATATGAGAAAACTATCCTCTTTAACTAGCCATGATTTGGCTCTTTGAAATAGCCACAAATTGATAAATGAAGTACAATAAGTAAAATAAAAATAAAAAATCAAATTTGATATTTTGATGCAAGAAATGAAATATTTAAGAAACTTAAAAGAATCCCTACAAGACAAAAACAAGATATATATGAGACTTTGGAATTCAAAACAGTCGGTTCTCCTTAAATAATTTTCAAGAATGGATTGATTCCTTCGAGAATTTTCCCTTATGCTTAAAAAGCTTGACCAAATAACAATTCATCTACAAAACTTTACCACAAATCATTAAATTGACATGAAATTAAATAAGTTCAGTGGAAAGAATTCCTAGAGATACATCTATTATCCACTAAAACATTTCTTTCCCTAAAGCAAATAATTAATTCTTATGCTAATATGAGATAGTTGCATACTAACATAACTTGAAACAAGCATGAAAGAAATAATGACATGAGGAAATAAATAAAAGCATAACAACAAATCAAGAATTTACCACACATGCAAGGAGAAGAACATCATCACGCTTTACTCCAAAGACTATTGTAATATATTACAAGTAGTGAATACAATCTCGCAGTCTCCTCAAGCACAATAATTCGCATTACATGATACAATGTGAAAGCCCATGGCTCTATTATATAGAGAGTTGGGAGAAAATCCCAATAAAGAATGAAAATAACAAATGGAATTGGAGCCAATCCAAATGTATAAGTAATTAAACAAGTGGCATGAGGTGACAATCACAAAGAGAAATTTGAATTTGTTGAATGGAGCTCCAATGCCAAGTGTAAAAATCGAATTCTAGCAAGTGGACATTATTTTTTTCTTTCCTTATGTGTCAAATTTGAATTTTATGATAGAATGGAAAGTGTATATTTGTGGTAACACATGTGGGGACAATCTCCCACAAAAATATACACCAAAAATTCTCCAAAATCCTCCCAAATGTGCATTAACTTCACAAATTCGAATTTCCATGTAAGCATTTTTCTCTTTTAATGCCAGAAATTCGATTTTATTTGAGCACATGTCATTTCCTTGATTTTAGGAGTCCACATCACCTTGGGACTTCACTTTAACTCCCCCATACTTTTCCACCTCATTTTCACAACATTTAGCATGTATGGATATTTATTTTTCTCTATTTATTTAATTTCTCGATTAATTAATTGCTAAATTTCCCACTAAACTTAGGAAAAATGGGTTTTGAGGGTTAAAAACACATTTTTAACACCTCAAAGTGTGTCATAGTAGAATGTTGAGGGTGAGAAGTGTAAATTTCATTACTCATACCCCATACAACTTCTCTAGACTACACTTATTACAATTTAAATTCAATTTTATTTACAAATTTTGACTTGCGAGAAATCTAAAAAATTAAAAAATGACTACCTAGACCTAACCAAATTCCACGAAAATTTTTGTGTGATCTAGTATGGTAATATACATCAACTCTAGACACTAATATGTGTTAGGAGCTCAACTTTCAAACCGTCACCCCATTTTTGGGGTAAAAATTAAGTGAAAAAAATTAGAAAATTATCCACCTCTAAAAAAGAAGGGATAATTAACCAGATAAAAAAACACTCCAAAGTGTACTCATTTTTTGATCGAGCCCCAACATCCTAGGCCTGCTACATACTCAAAACTAATCATTACTAGTATCACTTATTATAATTCCCCGAAGGGTGTGGAATCTAGGTACAAGAAAGATGATGAGAAGATAGAAGGAGAGTTAAAAAACTCTGTTGACTAATGATATCTTATGGTACAAGTGTTCTCTCGATCATCCTTGGGCATGGAGTCTTCATATAATCATCAAGTGCCACTCCAGTGGTAAACATTTGGCTCCATGTGGGGATGCATGCTAGATATGAAGCGATAGTGTGCAAGAACCCGGATCTGCATCCACCGACAAAAGACATATATCAGCAGTATCCATTCAATATATCATCAAATGAAATAAAGTACCGAAAAGAAAAAATAGAAATTTATTCTAAAAGCATAAATAACAATTTATTCATGAAATAAAATGACTTAAACAAGAATGACTAGGGATAAGGTTAGAAATATGATACAAAATATGCCCCATAGCATCATATATCCTCAATGAAGTTCATGTTGAGAACTTTCTTACTTTCAGGAAAATTCATGCGTTGTTTTCTGATATGCCCTATGCAATTCTTAATATTTGAGGGCTTTGATCAATCCCAACATTGTGTTGCACATGGCCATCAGATTTACCAAATCCTTTCCACTTTTTTCTTTTCTTCTTAACAGATTGTGATGTTGATGTTGAGGTGATCAAAGAAGACCTTTCTGTCTGATTTTGAAGATGCTCTAATGGAAAATTCGAAGTATCCAAGACTTCTTTGATTTGCCTTTGTCCATTTTGCTTATTCTCTCAAATGGGTGATGGATCAATCTCATAAGTATAAACCTGATTCTCCTAAGTTTCCTTGCTATCCAAGTCGCCATCAATTAGCCATTTTTTAATGGAGTAAATGAGTTCCTCATAATGAGATGAAGATTGCTTCAATGGATCAAGAGGTTTATGATTTGTTTCTTTGTTCTTTTCCCATTCGTCATTTAACCTAAGTTGGATTTTTTTTACTTGTAATCTTTCCATTTCATTCAACGTAAGATAAAAAGTGACTTCATTAGCCTTCATAACAGTTATTTCCTTGGCATGATTTGTTTCCATGGTGTTGATTAATTGCACTTGTTTTACTTCCATGGAGAGAAACTTATTTTGAAGAGTGGTCATCTGATTAGAATGATTTACTTCCATGGTCTTTATTGCTTGTGCATTATTTTCTTCCATGGTCTTAATGAGTTGAGCTTGGTTGAGTTGCATATCCTTAATCATTTGAGTCAACCCCTTGATGAAATCCTTATCATTCTCATCAGCTCTTGCTTTGATCTTTCTTTCATCTCCATATTTTTCTTCAAAGGCATAAATGATTGATTCTACAGAATCAAAATTGTTAGCACGTAAGTCTATGAACCAATCCATAGCATTGCCATCTAATGAAAAGATGAAAAGTCTCATTTTAACATCCTCATGGTTAATATCATGGCACCATTTTCTCACACAAAGATGGAAGTTCCTAAGGTGAGTTTTAGTACTGATTGCATTGTTATCGAGAAAACTAGGCAACTCTTCAATAGCATCAATTGCTTCATCCGGAATGAAATTTGGATAGCCCGAAATGTTAGTAAACCCACAAGGTACGAAAAAAGCATTCATGATGTCATGCTGCCTTGACCCTGAAAGAGTTAATGGATACCAGAATGAGGCTCATGTCCAAGATTAGCAAGAAATCTACAAGAAGCAAGCTTCAAGTAGAAATCCTTGCAGAAAATGAAATAAGTGGAGTCGCCACTTGAACAGGAATCCAACTGTAAAATCCAACATGAAAAAACAAAAAGTTAGTCAATTTTCCAAGTACAAGAAAACTTGTCCCCGGCAACGGTGCCAAAAATGTTGACCCTGCTACCTACACCTACCTACAAGTCAGTGAGAAAATACTTTAACCCCACAAGGTGTGGTTGGTGGCAGAGAACTCAGAGAAGGGCTTGTCACACTAATCTCGACTCTCTCCATTTGAGCTATCTCCTAGGTTAGCTAAGGGGGGTGGTCCCTAATGAAAATTTAATTTAAAATGGATGTGAGTTTCTAGGAGAATTGTTCGAGTTAAATAGATTCTCTTTAAGATTTACACACAAAAAATTGATATGAGAAATAACCATCATAAGACAAGCATCAAATACATAAACAACTAGTGTCTTCTAGGTATTTTCTATTTACGAAATGAAATTGTATTTTTCTTAAAATGAAGTGAAATGCTTTCAAATGGAAAGCCAAAATAAACCCAAAAAGTGAAACACTAAATTGTTAGCACAATATATTATAAATTCTTTCAAGATGAATAAATCTACAAATCAAAACATGGAAACTATCTTACTCAAAAGCATACAAAAATAACTCAATTGTTAGACCAAGATGACAACAAAATATGTTACAAGAATAATCTACAAGAGGCTAGGCCAAAGAGGATGAGCAAGCTCTCCTCTTTGACTAGTCATGACTTAACTCTTTGAAATAGCTAAATATTGATAAATGAAGTACAATATGTAAGTAAATTTTTCAAAGTTTGATATTTTTATGCAAGAAATAAAAGCTTTAAGAAACTTGAAAGAATCCCTACAAGACAAAAATAAGATATAGATGATACTTTGGAATTCACAACATATAGGTTCTCCTTGAATATTTTTCAAGAATGGGTGGGTTCCTCTCATAATTTCCACTCATGCTTGAAAAGATTGACCAAATAATGATTCATCTACAAAACTTTACCATAAATAATTAAATCAACATGAAATTAAATAAGTGTAGTGGAAAGAATTCCTAGAGATACATCTATTATCTACTAGAAGATTTATTTTCCTAAAGCAAATAATTAATTCTTATGCTAATATAAGATATTTGCATACTAACATAACTTAAAACAAGCATGAAAGAAATAATGACATGAGGAAATAAATAGAAGCATAACTGCAAGTCAAAAATTTACCACAAATGCAAGGAGAAGAACATCATCACGCATTACCCCAACGACTGTTGTATTATATTGCAAGTAGTGAATACAATCTCGCAGAGTCTCCTCAAGCACAATAGCTCGTATTACAGGATACAATGTCAGAACCCATGGCTCTATTATATAGAGAGTTGGGAGAAAATAAAAATGAAGAATGACAATGAAAAATGGCATTGGAGTCAATCTCAATGTAGAAGTGATTAAACAAGTGGCATGAGGTGACAATCCCAAAGAGAAATTCGAATTTGTTGAATGGAGCTCCAATGCCAAGTGTAAAAATCTAATTTTAGCAAGTGGACATCATTTTATTCTTCCCTTATGTGCCAAATTCGAATTTTGTTATAGAATGACAAGTGTATATGCATGTTCACCCATGTGGGGACAATTTCCCACAAAAAACTCCACCAAATATTCTCTCAAATCCTACCAAATGTTAATTAACTTCACAAATTCAAATTTCCAAGTAAGCAGTTTTCTCCTTTAATGCCAGAAATTCGATTTTATTTGAGCAAATGTCATTTCCTTGATTTTAGATGCCCACATCCCCTTGGGACTTCGCTTTAACTCCCCCATAATTTTCCACCTCATTTCCACAACATTTAGCATGTGTGGATATTTATTTTTCTCGATTTATTTAATTTTTGGCTTAATTAATTGCTAAATTTTCCACTAAACTTTAAAAAAGTGGGTTTTGAAAGTTAAAACACATTTTTAACACCTCAAAGTGTGTCATAGTAGAAATTTTAGGGTGATACGTGTAAAATTCATTAATCATACCCCATACAACTTCTCTAGAATACACTTATTATAATTGAAATACAATTTTATTTGCAATTTTTGATTTGTGGGAAATCTAAAAAATTAAAAAATGACCACCTAGACCTAACCAAATTCCACGAAATTTTTTGTGTGATCTATTATGGTAATATAAATCGACTCTAAACACTATGATGTGTTAGGGGCTCAACCTTCAAACCGTCACCCCGTCTTTGAGGTAAAAAGTGAGTGAAAAAACCCAGAAAATTATTTACCTCTAAAAAAGAAGGGATAATTAACCAAATAAAAAAGACACTCCAAGGTGTACTCATTTGTTGATCGAGTCCCAATATCATAGGTCCGTTACATACTCAAACCTCATCATTGCTAGTATCACTTATTATAATTCCCCGTAGGGTGTGGAATATGGGTATAAGAAAGACGATGAGAAGATAGAAGTAGACTTAAAAAACTTTGTTGATTAATGATATTTGATGGTACAAGTGTCCTCTCGATCATCCTTGGGCATGGAGTCTTCATATAATCATCAAGTTCCACTCTAGTGATCAACATTTGACTCCATATGGGGATACATGCTAAATATGAAGTAATAGTGTGCAAGAACCTGGAATCCGCATCCACCAACAAAAAACATATATCAGAGGTATCCTTTCAAAATATCATCAAATGAAATAAAGTACTAAAATGAAGAAATGGAAATTTATTCTAAAAGCATAAATGACAATTTATTTATGAAATAAAATGACTTAAAACAAAAATAATAAGGGATAAGTTTAGAAATATGATAAAAAAGATGCCCCATAGCATCAGATGTCCTCAATGAAGTTCATGCTAAGAACTTGCTTACTTTCAGGAAAATCCATCGGTGATTTTTCTGATGTGCCCTGTCCAATTCTGAATATTTGAGGACTTTGAGCAATCCCACACTGTGTTGTACATGGCCGTCAGATTTACCAAATCCTTTCCACTTTTTTCTTTTCTTCTTAACAAATTGTGATGTTGATGTTGAGGTGATCAAAGTAGACCTTTCTGTCCAAATTTGAAGATGCTCCAATGGAAAATTCGAAGTATCCAGGACTTCTTTGACTTGCCTTTGCCCATTTTGTTTATGCTCTGACATGGGTGATAGATCAATCTCATAAGCATAAACCTGATTCTCTTGAGTTTCCTTGCTATCCAAGTCTCCATCAATTAGCCATTTTTTAATGCAGTAAATGACCTCCTAATAATGAGGTGAAGATTGCTTCAGTGGATTAGGAGGTTTATGATTTGTTTCTTTGTTCTTTTCCCATTCGTCATTTAACCTAAGTTGGAATTTTTGTACTTGTAATCTTTCCATTTCATCCAACCTATTCTGAAAAGTGACTTGATTAACCTTCATAACAATTATTTCCTTGGCATGATTTGTTTCCATGGTGTTGATTAATTTCACTTGTTTTACTTCCATGGAGAGCAACTTATTTTGAAGAGTGGCCATCTAACTAGAATGATTTTCCTCTATGGTCTTAATGAGTTGAGATTGGTTTAGTTACATATCCTTAATCATTTTAGTCAGCCCCTTGATGAGATCCTTATCATTATCATCAGCTTTCGCTTTGATCTTTATTTCATCTCCATATTTTTCTTCAAAGGCATCAATGATTGATTCTAGAGAATCAAAATTGTTAGCACGTAATTCTATGAACCAATCCATAGCATCGCCATCTAATGAAAAGGTGAAAAGTATCATTTCAATGTCCTCATGGTTAATATCATGGCACCATTTGCTCACACAAAGGTGGAAATCCCTAAGGTGAGTTTCAGTATTGATGGCATTGTTACCTAAAAAACTAGGCAACTCTTCAATAGCCTCAATAGCTTCATTGGGAATGAAATTTCGATAGCCTGGAATGTTAGTAAAATAATAAGAGACAAACAAATCATTCATGATGTCATGCTCACTTGACCCTGAAAGAGAAAATGGATACCAGAGAGAGGCTCATGTCCAAGATTAGCAAGAAATCTATAACAAGCAAGTTTCAAGTAGAAACCCTTGCAGAAAATGAAATAAGTGGAGTCGCCACTTGAATAGGTATCTAACTCTAAAATCAAACATGCAAAAATTAAAAGTTAGTCGATTTTTTAGGTGCAAGAAGACTCGTCCCCGGAAATGACGCCAAAATTGTTGACCCTACCGCCTACACTTACCTACAAGCTAATAAGAAAATTCTTCAACCCCGTAAGGTATGGTTGGTGGCAGGGAACTCAGAGAAGGTGTTGTCACACTAATCCCGACTCTCTCCATTTGAGCTATCTCCTAGGTTAACTAAGGGGGGTGGTCTCTAATGAAAAGTTAATTTAGAAATGATGTGAGTTTCTAGGAGAATTGTTAGAGTTAAATACATTATCTCTTTAAGATTTATAAGTAAAAAATTGATATGAGCAATAAGTCTACAAATCAAAGCATGGAAACTATCTTGCTCAAAAGGATACAAAAATAACTCAAATGTAAGACCGAGATGACAACAAAGTATGTTACAAAAATAATCTACAAGAGGTTATGCCAAAGAGTATGAGCAATCTTTCCTACTTGACTAACCATGACTTAGCTCTTTAAAATAGCCAGATATTGATAAATGAAGTACAATACATAAAAAATAAATTTTTCCAAGTTTGATATTTTGATGCAAGAAATAGAAGCTTTAAGAAACCTGAAAGGATCCCTGCAAGACACAAATAAGATATATATGAGACTTTGGAATTCAAAACATGCTGGTTCTCCTTGAATATTTTTCAAGAATGGGTTGATTTCTCCAAAAATTTCCCCTCATGCTTGAAAAGCTTGATCAAATAATGATTCATCTACAGAAATTTACCACAAATCATAAAATCGACACGAAATTAAATAAGTGTAGTGGAAAGAATTCTTAGAGATACATCTATTATCCACTAGAAGATTTCTTTTTCTAAAGCATATAATTAATTTTTATGCTAATATGAGATAGATGCATACTAACATAACTTGAAACAAGCATGAAAGAAATAATGACATGAGGAAATAAATAGAAGTATAACAACAAGTCAAAAATTTACCACACATGCAAGGAGAAGAACACCATCACGCTTTACCCCAAATACTGTTGTATTATATTGCAAGTAGTGAATACAATCCTGTAGAGTTTCCTTAAGCACAATAGCTCATATTACATGATACAATGTGAGAGTCAATGGCTCTATTATATAGAGAGTTGGGAGCAAATACAAATAAAGAATGACAATGAAAAATGGCATTAGATTCAATCCCAATGTAAAAATGATTAAACAAGTGCCATGAGGTGACAATCCCAAAGAGAAATTCGAATTTGTTGAATGGAGCTCCAATGCCAAGTGTAAAAAGCGAATTCTAGCAAGTGGACATCAATTTCTTCTTCCCTTATGTGCCAAATTCGAATTTTATGATAGAATAACAAATGTATATGGGTGGTAACCCATGTGGAGACAATTTCTCACAAAAATCTCCAACAAATATTCTCCCAAATCCTCCCAAATGTGCATTAACTTTACAAAAACGAATTTCAAGGTAAGCAATTTTCTCCTTTAATGCCAGAAATTCAATTTTATTTCAACACATGTCATTTCCTTGATTTTAAGAATCCACATCAGCTTGAGACTTCACTTTAAATCCCCCATAATTTTACACCTAATTTCCACAACATTTAGCATGTGTGGATATTTATTTATCTCCATTTATTTAAATTTTGGCTTAATTAATTGCCAAATTTCCCACTAAATTCCCACTAAACTTAGGAAAAGTGGGTTTTGAGGGTTAAAAACACATTTTTAACACCGCAAAGTGTGTCATAGTAGAACGTTGAGGGTGAGAGGTGTAAATTTCTTTACTCATACACCACACAACGTCTCTAGACTACACTTATTACAATTTAAATACAATTTTATTTGCAATTTTTGATTTGCGGGAAATCTAAAACATTAAAAAAATGACCACCTAGACCTAACCAAATTCCATGAAATTTTTTGTGTGATTTAATATGGTAATATACATCGACTTTAAACACTAATATGTGTTATGGGATCAACCTTCAGACCATCACCCCGGCTTTGGGGTAAAAAGTGATTGAAAAAAACAAAAAATTTATCCGCCTCTGAAAAAGAAGGGATAATTAATCAGATAAAAACAATGCTCCAAGGTGTACTCATTCATTGATTGAATCCCAACATCATAGGCTTGTTACATACTCAGAAATCATCATTACTAGTATCACTTATTATAATTCCCATAGGGTTTGGAATCTGAGTATAAGAAAGATGATAAGAAGATAGAAGTAGAGTTAAAAAACTTTGTTGACTAGTGATATTTGGTGGTACAAGTGTCCTCTAGATCATCCTTGAGCATGGATTCTTCATATAATCATCAGGTGCCACTTCATTGGTCAACATTTGGCTCCATATAGGGATGCATGTTAAATATGAAGTGATAGTGTACAAGAACATGGAATCTGCATCCATTGACAAAAGACATATATCAGCAGTATCCATTCAAAATATCATCAAATGAAATAAAGTACCAAAATGAAGAAATGGGAATTTATTCTAAGAGAATAGATGATAATTTATTCATGAAATAAAATGACTTAAACAAAAATGACAAGGGAGAAGATTAGAAATATGATACAAAAGATGCCCCATAGCATCAGATGTCCTCAAAAAAGTTCATGTTGAGAACTTGCTTATTTTCAGGCAAATCTATGTGTGGTTTTTCTGATGTGTCCTATCCAATTCTGAATATTTGAGGACTTTGATCAATCCCAACACTATGTTGTACATGGCCATCAGATTTACCATATCTTTTCCGCTTTTTTCTTTTCTTCTTAACAGATTGTGATGTTGATGTTGAGGTGATCAAAGTAAACCTTTCGTTTGACTTTGAAGATGCTCTGATGGAAAATTTGAAGTATCCAAGACTTCTTTCACTTGCCTTTGTCCATTTTACTTATGCTCTGATATGGGAGATGGATCAATCTCATAAGTATAAACCTGATTCTCCCCAGTTTCCTTACTATCGAAGTCTCCATCAATTAGCCATTTTTTAATGGAGTAAATGACCTCCTCATAATGAGATGAAGATTGCTTCAGTGGACCATAAGGTCTATAATTTGTTTCTTTGTTCTTTTCCCATTCGTTATTTAACCTATGTTGGAATTTTTGTACTCGTAATCTTTCCATTGCATCCAACCTATTTTCAGAAGTGACATGATTAGCCTTCATAACAGTTATTTCCTTGGCATGATTTGTTTCCATGGTGTTGATTAATTGCACTTGTTTTACTTCCATGGAGAGAAACGTATTTTGAAGAGTGGCCATCTGATTAGAATGATTTACTTCCATGGTGTTTATTTCTTATGCATGATTTTCCTCCATGGTCTTAATGAATTCATCTTGGTTAAGTTGCATATCCTCAATCATTTGAGTCAACCCCTTGATGAGATCCTTATCATTCTCATTAGCTTTTGCTTTGATATTTCTTTCATATCCATATTTTTCTTCAAAGGCTTCAATGATTGATTCTAGAGAATCAAAATTGTTAGCAGGTAAGTCTATGAACCAATCCATAGCATCGTCATCTAATGAAAAGATGAAAAGTCTCATTTTAACATCCTCATGGTTAATATCATGGCACCATTTGCTCACACAAAGATGGAAATTCCTAAGGTGAGTTTCAGTACTGATGGCATTGTTACCTAGAAAACTAGGAAACTCTTCAATAGCCTCAATGGCTTCATCCGGAATGAAATTTGGATAGCCTGAAATCTTAGTAAAACCACAAGATGCGAACAAATCATTCATGATGTCATGCTCACTTGACCTTGAAAGAGCAAATGGATACCAGAAAGAGGCTCATCTCCAAGATTAGCAAGAAATCTACAAGAAGCAAGCTTCAAGTAGAAATCCTTGCAGAGAATGAAATAAGTGGAGTCGCCACTTGAATAGGAATCCAACTCTAAAATCCAACATGCAAAAACCAAAAGTTAGTTGATTTGTTAGGTACAAGAAAACCTGTCCGCAACAATTGTGCCAAAAATGTTGACCCTGCTGCCTACACCTGCCTACAAGTCAGTGAAAAACTACTTTAACCCCACAAGGTGTGGTTGGTGGTAGGGAACTCAGAGAAGGGGTTGCCACACTAATCCCAACTCTCTCTGTTTGAGCTATCTCCTAGGTTAGCTAAGAGGGGTGGTCCCTAATGAAATGTTAATTTAAAAAGGATGTAAGTTTCTAGGAGAATTGTTAGAGTTAAATAGATTATCTCTTTAAGATTTATACGCAAAAAATTGATATGAGCAATAAGCATCATAAGATAAGCATCAAATACATAAACAGTTAGTGCCTTCCAAGTATTTGCTCTTTAATAAATGAAATTGTATTTTTCTTAAAATGAAGTGAAATGCTTTCAAATGGAAAGCTAAAATAAACTTGAAAAGTGAATATATTATTACAATATATTGTGCTAATATATTAGCACAATATATTGTGCTAATATATTGTTAGCACAATATATTATAAATGCTTTCAAGATGAATAAGTCTACAAATCAAAGCATGGAAACTATCTTGCTCAAAATGATACAAAAATAACTCAAACATTAGACCAAGATGACCATAACATATGTTACAAAAATAATCTATAAGAAACTAGGCCAAAAAGTATGAACAAACTCTCCTCTTTGACTAGCCATGACTTGGATCATTAAAAAAAAAAAAAAAAAATTCCAAATTTGATATTTTGATGCAAAAAGTAAAATATTTAAGCAACTTGAAAGAATCCCTACAAGACACAAACAAGATATATATGAGAGTTTGGAATTCAAAACATGTCCGTTCTCCTTGAATATTTTTCAAGAATGGGTTGATTCCTTCAAGAATTTCCCCTTATGCTTAAAAATCTTTACCAAATAATGGTTCATCTACAAAACTTTACCACAAATCATTAAATCGACATGAAATTAAATAAGTTCAGTGGAAATAATTCCTAAAGATACATCTATTATCCACTAGAATATTTCTTTTCCTAAAGAAAATAATTAATTCTTATGCTAATATGAGATAGTTGCATACTAACATAACTTGAAACAAACATGAAAGAAATAATGACATGAGGAAATAAATAGAATCATAACAACTCAAGAATTTACCACACATGCAAGGACAAGAACATCATCACGTTTTATTCCAAAGACTATTGTAATATATTACAAGTAGTGAATACAATCCCGTAGAGTCTCCTCAAGCACAATAGCTCGTATTACATGATACAATGTGAGAGCCCATGGCTCTATTATATAGAAATTTGGGAGCAAATCCCAATGAAGAATGAAAATGACAAATGGCATTGGAGCTAATCCAAATGTAGAAGTAATTAAACAAGTGGCATGAGGTGAAAATCCCAAAGAGAAATTTGAATTTGTTGAATGGAGCTCCAATGCCAAGTGTAAAAATCGAATTCTAGCATGTGAACATCATTTTTTTCTTTCCTTATGTGTCAAATTTGAATTTTATGATAGAATGGCAAGTGTATATGGGTGGTAACCCATGTGGGGAAAATTTCCCACAAAAATATCCACCAAATATTCTCCCAAATCCTCCCAAATGTGCATTAACTTCACAAATTCGAATTTCCAAGTAAGCAGTTTTCTCTTTTAATGCCAGAAATTCGATTTTATTTGAGCACGTCATTTCCATGATTTTAGGAGTCCACATCACCTTGGGACTTCACTTTAACTCCCCCATAATTTTCCACCTCATTTCCACAACATTTAGCATGTGTGGATATTTATTTTTCTCCATTTATTTAATTTCTCGCATAATTAATTACCGAATTTCCCACTAAACTTAGGAAAAATGGGTTTTGAGGGTTAAAAACACATTTTTAACACCTCAAAGTGTGTCATAGTAAAATGTTGAGGGTGAGAAGTGTAAATTTCATGACTCATTCCCCATACAACTTCTGTAGACTACACTTATTACAATTTAAATACAGTTTTATTTGCAATTTTTGACTTGCGGGAAATCTAAAAAATTAAAAAATGACTACCTAGACCTAACCAAATTCCATGAAATTTTTTGTGTGATCTAGTATGGTAATATACATTGACTCTAGACACTAAGATGTATTAGGAGCTCAACTTTCAAACCGTCACCCCATTTTTGGGGTAAAAGTGAGTGAAAAAACCGAGAAAATTATCTGCCTTGAAAAAGAAGAGATAATTAACTAGATTAAAAAAACACTCCAAGGTGTACTCGTTTGCTGATCAAGTTCCAACATCCTACACCTTTTACATACTCAAAATTCATCATTACTAGTATCACTTATTACATTTCCCCGTAGGGTGTGGAATCTGGGTACAAGAAAGATGATGAGAAGATAGAAGTAGAGATAAAAAACTTTGTTGACTAATGATATCTGATGGTACAAGTGTCCTCTCGATCATCCTTGGGCATGGAGTCTTCATATTCATCAGGTGCCACTCCAGTGGTCAACATTTGGCTCCATATGGAGATGCATGCTAGATATGAAGTGATAGTGTGCAAGAACCTGGATTTGCATCCACCGACAAAAGACATATATCAGTCGTATCCATTCAAAATATAGTCAAATGAAATAAAGTACCGAAATGAAGAAATGGAAATTTATTCTAAAAGCATAAATAACAATTTATTCATGAAATAAAATGACTTAAACAAAAATGACGAGGGATAAGGTTAGAAATATGATACAAAAGATGCCCCATAGCATCATATGTCCTCAACAAAGTTCATGTTGAGAACTTGCTTACTTTCAAGCAAATCCATGGGTTTTTTCTGATGTGCCCAGTCCAATTCTGAATATTTGAGGACTTTGATCAATCCCAACACTATGTTGTACATGGCCATCAGATTTATCAAATCCTTTCTTCTTTTTTCTTTTCTTCTTAACAGATTGTGATGTTGATGTTGAGGTGATCAAAGGAGACCTTTCTATCTAATTTTGAAGATGCTCTGATGGAAAATTCGAAGTATCCAAGACTTCTTTGATTTGCCTTTGTCCATTTTGCTTATTCTCTCACATGGGTGATGGATCAATCTCATAAGTATAAACCTGATTCTCCTAAGTTTCCTTGCTATCCAAGTCTCCATCAATTAGCCATTTTTTAACGGAGTAAATGACTTCCTCACAATGAGATGAAGATTGCTTCAGTGGATCAGGAGGTTTATGATTTGTTTCTTTGTTCTTTTCCCATTCGTCATTTAACTTAAGTTGGAATTTTTTTACTTGTAATATTTCCATTTCATCCAATCTAAGCTGAAAAGTGACTTGATTAGCCTTCATAACAGTTATTTCCTTGGCATGATTTGTTTCCATGGTGTTTATTAATTTCACTTGTTTTACTTCCATGGAGAGCAACTTATTTTGAGGAGTAGTCACCTGATTAGAATGATTTACTTCCATGGTCTTTATTTCTTGTGCATGATTTTCTTCCATGGTCTTAATGAGTTGATCTTGGTTGAGTTGCATATCCTTAATCATTTGAGTCAACCCCTTGATAAGATCCTTATCATTCTCATCAACTTTTTCTTTAATCTTTCCTTCATCTCCATATTTTTCTTCAAAGGTATCAATGATTGATTGTATAGAATCAAAATAGTAAGCATGTAAGTCTATGAACCAATCCATAGCATCGTCATCTAATGAAAAGATGAAAAGTCTCATTTTAACGTCCTCATGGTTAATATCATGGCACCATTTACTCACACAAAGGTGGAAGTTCCTAATGTGAGTTTTAGTATTGATGGCATTGTTACCTAGAAAGCTAGGCAACTCTTCAATAGCCTCAATGGCTTCATCTGGAATGAAATTTGGATAGCCTGAAATGTTAGTAAAACCACAAGTTGTGAACAAATCATTCATGATGTCATGCTCACTTGACCCTGAAAGAGAAAATGGATACTAGAAAGAGGCTCCTGTCCAAGATTAGCAAGAAATCTACAAGAAGCAAGCTTCAAGTAGAAATTCAAGCAATAAATGAAATAAGAGGAGTCACCACTTAAACATGAATCCAACTCTAAATCCAACATGCAAAAACCAAAATTTAGTCAATTTGCCAAGTACTAGAAGACTTGTCCCCGGCAATGGTGCCAAAAATGTTTACCCTACCGCCTACACCTACCTATGAGTTAGTGAGAAAATACTTTAACCCGACAAGGTGCGGTTGGTGGCAGGGAACTCAGAGAAGGGGTTGTCACATTAATCTCGACTCTCTCCATTTGAGCTATCTCCTAGGTTAGCTAAGGGGGGTGGTCCCTAATGAAAATTTAATTTAAAATGGATGTGAGTTTCTAGGATAATTGTTAGAGTTAAATAGATTATCTCTTTAAGATTTACACACAAAAAATTGATATGAGAAATAACCATCATAAGACAAGCATAAAATATATAAACAACTAGTGTCTTCCAGGTATTTTCTCTTTAGGAAAAGAAATTGTATTTTGCTTAAAATGAAGTGAAATACTTTCAAATGGAAATCCAAAATAAACTCGAAAAGTGAACACTAAATTGTTAGCACAATATATTATAAATGCTTTCAAGCTGAATAAGTCTACAAATCAAAACATGGAAACTATCTTGCTCAAAAGGATACAAAAATAACTCAAATGTTAGGCCAAGATGACAACAAAGTATGTTACAAATATAATCTACAAGAGGCTAGGCCAAAGAGTATGAGCAAGCTCTCCTCTTTGACTAGCCATGACTTAACTCTTTGAAATAACCAGATATTGATAAATGAAGTACAATACGTAAAGTGATTTTTCCAAGTTTGATATTTTTATGCAAGAAATAAAAGCTTTAAGAAACTTGAAAGAATCCCTACAAGACACAAATAAGATATAGATGAGACTTTTGAATTCAAAACATGTGGGTTCTCCTTGAATATTTTTCAAAAATGGGTTGATTCCTCTGAGAATTTCTCCTCACGCTTGGAAAGATTGACCAAATAATGATTTTAATTAAATCAATATGAAATTAAATAAGTGCAGTGCAAAGAATTCCTAGAGATACATCTATTATCCCTAGAAGATTTATTTTCCTAAAGCAAATAATTAATTCTTATGCTAATATGAGATATTTGCATACTAACATAACTTGAAACAAGCATGAAAGAAATAATGACATGAGCAAATAAATAGAAGCATATCAACAAGTCAAGAATTTACCACACATGCAAGGATAATAACACTATCACTCTTTACCGCAAAAACTGTTGTATTATATTGCAAGTAGTGAATACAATCATGCAAAGTCTCCTCAAGCACAATAGCTCGTATTACATGATACAATGTAAGAGCCCATGGCACTATTATATAGAGAGGTGGGAGGAAATCCCAATAAAAAATGACAATAACAAATTGAATTGCAGCCAATCCCAATGTATAAGTGATTAAACAAGTGGCAAGAGGTGACAATCCGAAAGAGAAATTCGAATTTGTTGAACGGAGCTCCAATGCCAAGTGTAAAACTTGAATTATGGCAAGTGGACATCATTTTCTTCATCCCTTATGTGCCAAATTCAAATTTTATGATAGGATGGCAAGTGTATATGGGTGGTAACTGATGTGGGGACAATTTCCCACAAAAATATCCACCAAGTATTCTCCCAAATCCTCCCAAATGTGCATTAACTTCACAAATTTGAATTTCCAAGTAAGCAACTTTCTTCTTTAATGCCATAAATTCTATTTTATTTGAGCACATGTCATTTCCTTGATTTTAGGAGTCCACATCACCTTGGGACTTCACTTTAACTCCCCAATAATTTCCACCTCATTTCCACAACATTTAGCATGTGTGGATATTTATTTTTCTCCATTGATTTAATTTTTGGCTTAATTAATTGTCAAATATCCCACTAAACTTAGGATAAGTGGATTTTGAGGGTTAAAAACACATTTTTAACACCTCAAAGTGTGTAATAGTAGAAATTTTAAGGTGAGTGGTGTAAATTTAATTACTCGTACTCCATACTTCTTTAGACTACACTTATTACAATTTAAATACAATTTTATTTGCAATTTTTGACTTGCGGGAAATCTAAAACATTAAAAAATGACTACCTAGACCTAACCAAATTCCACGAATTTTTTTTGTGTGATCTAGTATGGTAATATACATCGAATCTAGACACTAATATGTGTTAGGGTCTCAACTTTCAAACCGTTGCCCCACTTTGGGTTAAAATGTGAGTGAAAACCCCCAAAAAATTATCTGCCTCTGAAAAAATGGATAATTAACCAGATAAAAAAGCACTCCAAAGTGTACTTGTTTTTTGATTGAGTCGCAACATCCTATGCCTATTACATTCTTAAAACTCATCATTACTAGTATCACTTATTACAATTCCCCGTAGGGTGTGGAACCTAGGTACAAGAAAGATGATGAGAAGATAGAAGTAGAGTTGAAAAACTCTGTTGACTAACAATATCTGATGGTACAAGTGTTCTATGGATCATCCTTGGGCATGGAATATTCATATAATCATCAAGTGCCACTCCAATGGTTAACAAGCCTATAGTCAGAGAAGCAAAAGGATTGAGATTTTTTAGGAATGAGTTCAAGAAAAGTGGCATTGATTGCACCTGAGATATTTCCAGTAAGTCAAGATTCCTCTTCCATATCAATGAGATGGGAAGCCATCAAGTCAAAGAAAAAAGTAATAGATTGATAGGCTAGCCATCCGGACCTAGGCTCTTGTCCTTCACCAACTCTTTAAGGACTCCTAGAATTTCTTCTGCAGAGATAGATCTATTCAGGAATTCTATGACTTCCTCATTGACCATGTGGGGAAATAGTTGGGAAATTTCCATTTGGTTT
This sequence comes from Pinus taeda, assembly GCA_000404065.3. Taxonomy (NCBI): domain Eukaryota; kingdom Viridiplantae; phylum Streptophyta; class Pinopsida; order Pinales; family Pinaceae; genus Pinus; species Pinus taeda. The sequence goes on from APFE031122842.1 coordinate 67,319, forward strand.
TCAACATTAACCACTTCCAAAGCAGAATATTTTCACACCAAGAGGTAACTCCATGAATTGAATTGTGTTTTGCATTAAGATGGAACATGAATATATACATGGAAAGGGAGACTATTTGGGTTTCATATACCAATGTCTCTTCCTCTTCCAATTTTGTTTATTTTGTTATTTACAATATTTACATGGATTTAACTAATCCAAAATATTAGGTGTCATCATTCCCCCCCCATAATCTGAGGGATGTTGGTGAGTCCAAGCATCATTCTGAATCTTTCAAACTTTTCTCTTCCAAGCACTTTGGTGAATATGTCTGCAATCTACTCATTTGTGGAACACGTTGAAGAAATTATAACTAGGTTCGGTCTTTATAATGACATGATCTTTTTAAATAATGAAATAAAATAAGTATAATTATTTTTGTATACCTTGTTGCATGGGTTTCATGAGCAAGAGGTTTATTTGTTAGTGGCTCCCATTCAGAGCCTTAGGATTTATTATTGAGTCAAAGAGTCAATGTCATGTATGAAGATCTCTTCTTGAGCCTATGTTAATTATATACAAATTTATGGAAATGTCTAACAGCCCTCCAAAGACAAGCACAATCCCTGTTCAAGAAGTCAGCCTCCAAACAATAGTAAAAGAATTCATGTCGACTCACCTATGGAGACACACTCGTTCAACATGACATGTCGGCTCATTTATGGAGGTCAAACTTCTATAAATAACCAGATGATATTTTCACATAAGGACAGGTTCAAGATCTCGAATACCTCTAAACTTTGGTGGTAATTACATTGGGTAATTACTGTAACAACTCGGTTATCACTGAGATTTTCGAAAGTCACCATAGTGGTTCAGTATTTCAGATAGATCAGCCTCTCTGTATTTTTCATATGGGTACCCCGAAAGTAAAGTCTCGGCATCCTCACAATCATCATGATCACTATCTCGGCATACTAGACAGATTCAACATATCTATAATGATAATGATCTCAGTGTAGGAGGAGAACACTCTATCTCGGCATACTTCTAGATGCAGTCATGATATCATTATATTTGTGATGAGGATATCTCACAGTGACACACTCTATCTCAGCATACCTCTATATGCAATCATGATCTCATTATGATCTTGGTATAGATCTAGTCATGATCTTAATGGAGATGTAGTTACAATATGAAGATCTCAATGAAGGTATAGTTATGGTGCCACAGTAATGATCTCGTTGTTATGATGAATATCTCAGTGAAGGCACAGTAATGATGACCTTTAGTGAAGCAGCAGTGATGATGATGATCTCAGCAATGACAAATAATAGGATTGACGTCTTGGTCTTAGAGTGGCCTAATAGGTCAAGGGTCATGGTCTTGGTATTCATCAATTGGAATCTCTATAAGAAGAATTTTGTGTACGTTTTCCTCTCAAAGAGTGATAGGTTTTGGCCCTGGCAGAAATCCAACATCTTATGTTCTTGTCTCTTTTGTTTTGGTAGCTATTTGATGAACTAAGAAGACACACTCTAATAATAACAAGTGAAGTTTGTGCTAAGAAGAAAAAGTTAAAATACCTCACAAATAATTATCATGGCAAGAAGAATCTTATTAAACTTAACTTTCCCTAGATTCTTCAACATGGTGCAAAGCTAAGGTGTTGAAGTCAAAGGAAGGGAAGCAAAAAGAGGCATTCAAGGATCAAGCTTCAAGAAGGGCATCAAAGCAAGTTGAAATTCATCAAAGAAAAGGGTCAAGATCTACATTGAATAATCAAACCCTGATTTTGATAAAACCCTAGATCAAAGAAGCATCTACAACAACAAGAGCTTTTGTTTTGGCAGTCATCATCAAAAGGCCACCAAGACCCTCATCAAGTTGTCTACAAAGCAAGGTAGCTCAAAGGACCTAAAAAACGAAGATCACATCATCTTGGAGAAAGTCAAAACCTTAGAAGCAGTCTTGATCTACACTACATAAGAAGGCAAAGCATATTGAAGGCAATAAGGCATTGTCATCTTCAAGGATATAAAAACAAGCAAGGATCGTCTCCTTGCCCTAGAAGAAGATCATACAAGGAAGCATCAAATCATCCTCATCAAAAGGAGTAACCTTTTTTATTGAAGAAAGGATTTTTCATCTAAAATAAGATAATCCAAGAGGAAGCTCAGAATACATATTCTTCAACCATCATCAAAATGATCAAGTGGAAGGGTTCATCTTGTCAAGTAAGTATCTTTCATTTTACAATCAAGTTTGGTTAAATGACTTCGTGTGAGCAAGGAGATCTATAAATCGGTTGGGTCATCAAAATTCCTTGCATAGGAAAGGAGGATAGATATAGTCCCTAGAAGAGAATTCATTGATGTCCATGGAAAAGTCTCTAGAGGTCAAGCATTGTTTGCATGCATGTAAAAGGAACAAGGGACTCATAGGATTCTTATGAAATCATTCAACGGTCCTATCATCCTTATGTAGCAGGAGAGGAGACATAAAAGAGATATATGAAACACTAGAAGATATATTCTCTGAAAATGAAGTAATGAAGGTCATATCACTTAGACCTGATCTACACAAAATTGAAGGTATCAAAGAATGAAGGTATATCTTCATGAGATCTCAATTGGGAGATCTGGGAGAAATGACAATAAGATAATCATCATTGTTCTAATTGATAAGCAAGGTAAAAAATGACAAGAAAGTTACCTCATTCAACTTGTGGTCTCTATGCTAGATAGAAAACACAAGTTGAGGGAAAAAGTGTTGAAGGTTAAAAGAATCAAACATTTGCAGAAAGGAAAGGAAAGTTTGGTCCTCAGAACAAGACAAAACAATATAGCTAAGATTCAATTCTATAGAAATATTATGAAAAGAAGCTCATATCACCATAAAGATGGAGGAAGATGAAGAAAAAGGCTAAGGAAAGAGGGAGTAACAGATCTCTACTATTATTGAGATGGTATCCCTCACAAAAGGGTCTTATTATAAGCTCTTAAATCTTTTGTTATAGATATAACCATGATAATATGATTCATCATGGCATCATGGAAGCATTAGAAACAAGAGCTCATGATATCACCATGGGGAATCATGAAGGACAGAAGGATCAAAATCCATGGCAGTCAAACATGAAGGATATAGCTCTTGGGAACCTCATTGGACATTGAAGGAAAAGAAGATGTCATCCAGGACAAGGCTCATCATACATCAAGACAAAAAGAAAATATATGACAGAGGGGGATATGCAAGATCCTCAAGATTCTCTAATGAAATCCTCATCGGAGGGTTCACTAATTTAGAAAGGAAGCAAGTGTTTCATCAGAAACTCCAACTTGTGGAATTCATGGATGATGTTATGATGCCATATGAGATGAAGAAAATCAAGGGGTTCAAGATCTTTTCAATCAAGGAAACTGTTGAAAGAAGCCTAGATGACCTAAAGGTAAAATGAGGTATGTATGCTCATATCTAATATTATACAATCATGTCATATGGTTGCAGGAAGCATGGATCACTACTTCTATCTTAAGAAGCATGATCAAGAGAAAAAGGATCTCCTCCTCTAAAAGGATGCAGGAAGGCATAAGTCACACTAGATGAAATCAACATAATATGTCCTCATATGATGTATGAGGTGGTTGACTACAATTAAGAAACTCTGATTGAAAGCTCCTGGGAATGGAATGTGTGAGAAAGGAAGAGATAGTGAGATATGCAACCATGATGAAAGTGATCAACATCCAAAGTACCAAGAATATTTGACTAAGAAATATCCCAGAAACATATGAAAACTCTAATGCAAGTCTAAATAAGATAGATATCCTTGACAACGGATATATTTGAGAGATGTGTCAACATGTATGCAGGATGTTGATACCTACAGGAAGATGTCATGATGAAGAGCCATCTCATAAGGTACTCTTTGACTTAATGTTATGTTTTTATTTCTTGAATAATATATGGATTAGTTCATGTAGGGCTATTAAAATAAGAATTGTAAGTCCAAGTACAACTAGCATTCATGTGGTGGATGGAAATTCCTAAAAGAAACATGATGAGAAAGAAGTAGCCATATGACGAAGGTTCTAGATATGTATCAAGAATGCCACTTTCCATGAATAAATGAATCACATGATGAACCAAGAGGGAAAGTGATGGATGGTTAATGCCCTACAAGGAAGAATCTTGACTGAATTTCATCACATAAAGGAAAGAAATTAATCAAGTAGTTGAAGGACCCATGAAGAATAAGTTGTTGATGAAAAGAGAGTCCCTAATTAAGAGGGAGTTCTGATAAGTATCTAATTGAGAGGGAGCTTGGGCAAGTTCCTGGTCAAAGGGAACTTGGGTACATTCCTTTACAGGAATGGGCATATCTTCTCTAGTTGAAAGGGAGAAATAGACACAACATTCTTGTCTTCACTTGGGAAGAAAGAATGGAGGATTGGGTAATCATCTAGCATACAATGATCTTTGAGGATGTGTATGGAATCTAAGATAAGAGTAGGCAAGAGGACTGATATTCTTTGAGGGTTGGGAACCCAAGACAAGAATATTCCTAGAAGGTCATACTTCGTGAACACCCAAGTGGGTATGCACATTGAGAGACAATTATGAAGGTGTCTATAGTCATTGGTCTCACCAAAATTGTGCTCCGGTCTAAAAGAGTTGTCAGTCAAGGCCTTGCTCTGGAAACAATGTTGGTTGCTATGATGCTATACAGATGGGTTACCAATATTATTCTTATTATGAGAAATTCTTCAAATTGAGAATGACAAAGTACCATTATGAATAGCTCCCTAGTTAAGAGCGAGTGTTGAAGAAAGTGTAACTAGGTTCAGTCTTCATAATGACATGATCTCTGTAAAGAATGAAATAAAATAAGTAAAATTATTTTTATATACCTTGCTACATGGGTTTCATGAGCAAGAGGTTTATTTTTTAGCAGCTCCTATTGACAGCCTTAGGAATTATTATTGAGTCAAAGAGTTAATGTCATGTATGAAGAGCTCTTCTTGAGCCTATGTTAATTATATACAAGTCTATAGAAATGTCTAACAGCCCTCCAAAGACAAGCACAATCCCTCTTGAATAATTTGTCCTACAAACAATAGCAAAAGAATTCATGTCATCTCACTTATGGAGACACAGCCATTCAGCTTGACATATCGGCTCATTTATGGAGATCAAACTACTATAAATACCCTATTGAGATTTTCGCATAAGGACAGGTTCAGGATCTCGGATACCTCTGAAACTTTGGTGGTAATTAAAGTGGTAAATGTAACAACTCAGTTATCTCTGAGATTTTCGGACGTCACCACAGTGGTTCATTATTTCGAATAGATCAGCCCCTCTGTATTTTTCGGATGGGTACCCTAGAATTAAAGTACCGGCATCCTCACAATCATCATGATCACTATCTCAGCATACTAAATAGTCTTGACATATCTATAATGATAAGGATATCGATGTGGGAGGAGAACACTCTATCTCGACATACCTCTAGATGCAGTCATGATTTCAGTATATTTGTGATGAGGAGATCTCATAGTGGCACACCCTATCTCGGCATACCTCTAGATGCAATCGCAATCTCGGTATAGTTCTAGCCATGATCCCAATGGAGATGTAGTTACAAGATGAAGATCTCAATGAAGGTATAGTTATGGTGCAGCAGTAATGATCTCGTTGTTATGATGAATATCTCAGTGAAGGTACAGTAATGATGACCTCGGTGAAGCAGCAGTGATGATGATGATCTCAACAATCACAAAGAAGAGGATTGGTGTCTTGCTCTTGGAGTGACCTAATAGGTCAAGGGTCATGGTCCTGGTATTCATCAATTGGAATATCTATAAGAAGAATTTTGTGTGGATTTTCCTCTCAAAGAGTGAGAGGTTTTGGCCCTTGAAGAAATCCAACATCTTGTGTTCTTGTCACTTTTGTTTTGGTAGATGTTTGATGAACTAAGAAGACACACTATAATAATAACAAGTGAATATTATGCTAAGAAGAAAAAGTTAAAATATCTCACAAATAGTTATCATGGCAAGAAGAAACTTATAAAACTTAACTTGCCCTAGATTCTTCACCAGAACAATGGCGTAGGTGGATTGTCTTGTCGTCAACATGATGTTGGATCAGATGGTAATTTGTATTGATGTGCTTCGTTCGATCATGGACTTTGGGTTCTTGTCCAATTTTATTGCAGAAGTGTTGCCAATAAAAAGAGGAGTTGAATGCACTTGTTTCTCCAACAAATCTTCCATAATTTTTGTGAACCACACAATTTATTTTGCTTCTTCAGTTGCTGCCACATATTCTGCCTCAGTTGTAGAATCTGTTGGAACTGATTGTTTACGTGACCTTTAGGAGGCAACTCCTGATCCAAGAATCATAACATAACCTAAAGTAGATACCCAAATTTCTTTATCTCCATCGAAGTCTGAATCAGAGTATCCAATCAAGCTCAATTCGCCCACCTGTATGTACTTAAGTCCAAAGTCTTGAGTACACTTCAAGTAATTTAGAACACTTTTTGTAGTAGACAAATGACCCTCACAAGGCTTTTGCATAAACTTGGAGAGGATTCCAACGGCAAATGAAATGTATGATCTGGTACTAGTCAGGTAGTTGAGACTTCCTACGAGTTGTCTATATTTCATTGCATCCTCAAATTCTTTTCCTTCAGTGGGTGTGATATTTTTTGTTCCAATGGAGTAGTCAAAAGATTGCACTCAACCATGCCAAAACTATTCAGCATATCTCCAATGTACTTCTTCTAAGAGAGGAATATAAACTTCAGATTTTGAGTTACTTCAATACCAAGGTAGTAGTAAACATAGCCCAAATCTGTCATTTCAAAACCTTTCCTCAATTCTTTCTTTATGGATGCAATGTAGCTCTGATTGTTCCCTGTCGTCAGAAGATTATCTACATATACCACAATATATACAAATATTTTTCAAACTTTCTTGACAAACAAAGTTGCATCATTAAGATCACAATGTTTGAAATTGAGTTTCAGAAGATGTTAAGTTAACTTCTCGTACCAGGCTCTCGGTGCTTGCTTGAGGCCATACATGGATTTTACAAGCTTGCATACTTTTTAATCCTAACCCTTCACAACAAATCCTTCTAGTTGGGAAGTAAACACATTCTCCTTCAAATCTCCATTCAAGGAAGTAGTTTTTACATCCATTTGATGGACTTTCCAACTGTTTTGAGTTGCCAAGGCAAAGAGTTTCTAGATGGTAACCCATTTTTCTATGGCGGCAAAAGTCTCCTCATAGTCGAGCCCTTCCTTCTGTGAAAAAACTTTTTCCACAAGCCTTGATTTGTGCTTGTCAAGTGAGCCATATGATTTATACTTTTTCTTGAAGACCCACTTGCACCCTATTGGTTTGGTTCCCAATGGAGGATCAACCAGCTTCTAAGTGCCATTATTTATCAAGGCATCATATTCTTTCTTCATCGCTTCTTTACATTCATCATGAGAAGCAACTTCTTTAAAGGAATTTGGTTCAAAATTTGTAGAAAAATTCAGTTCACAATCATAAGAAACATCCATATAAATAGGTGAATCATTGTCTACATTGCCTCCATTTTGTCTGGTTGAGCTTCTTCTTCCTGTCTTTCCAACCTCATCAGGACGAAAAATTTCAAGTGTCTTTTTCAGCCATTTTGGAGGACCTTTCAGAGATGGCCCAGGCTACTCAGTTGACTCAGTTGGGGCTGAATCAAGATTTAGTCTCCCAATTTTATCAATCACGTCACTCAAAGTGTCATCAGTGGTTGGAGCTTCATGCGGGGGAGAGAGTGTTTCAAAAGAATATTGCACATATTGATCTAATATAGGAATCCCCCCTTCAAGATGGGAATCTTATTATGATCCAAGTGGATCTTGGTGGCCACCTGCCAATTCCACCTAGACCCCCACCATTGTTTCTCTCAACATTTTCAGTTTCCTTAATTATAGCACAACTTACTATTTTTAACAGTTTTTCGGGTCCTTGTTGGACACAGATTGTCATTGATGTCAATATGGAAATATTCGATGAGAAGACAAAGCCAAGAGAGTAGCAGAACAAAGCCACTAGAGGAGCAGATGGAGACGAGAGGAGAAAACAGAGCCAAAGAAGAGGAACACACAAAGCCATCGGAGTAGATGGAGATGAGAGGAGAAAATATGCCACAGATAACACTTTCGGGAGCCATCAAAGGAGAAAACACTATCGGGAGTCCATTAACACTATCGGTGGCAAAAAATTGTGCATATATGACAAATAAATAGAGTTAAAGGAGCCGAGCAATATACACTATCAAAGGCGGAGCAGTATATAATATCAGAGAAATCATATCGGTGGGTTCTATTAATTGTCACCCTCGAAACCTCCGATTGCGATAATGTACGCGGACCTGATGCGGCATTGTGTTGTGGTTGAATGCAATATCGCATCCACCCTATCGGGACTCTCACATCACAATACTCAAAGGGTTGTCCTCCTACTATGCGCCAATTGCGATGAACTGGTGCGGACCCGACAAGTATATCAACTACTGCTTAATATCATATCGCATTCACAACGATCGCAAGTCCTAAAGGGATGATGCTATAATCTGCCAACTACGATAGAGGTATGGACACGATGGAATCATCAAAAATAGTTTATATAATATCGCGTCCAGCAGGGGAATCGGCCATCGGCAATCGACTATGTTATGTCCAAACCTCTGGAAGCAGCGATTGTGATAAAAGGATGACGTGGCATGTGGGACCTCTATATGGTTATAGTCTCGTTTATATGGTTTCCGTGAAGTAATAAGTCTATGAATAAAAGTTTCTTCGAGATACATATTTTTCATTCCATGGTGATAGGAAGAAGTCATGTGTGTGTGTGTGTGTGTGTGTGTGTGTGTGTGTGTGTGTGTGTGTGCGCGTGCGTGTGTGCATGTGCATTTGCGTGTGCGTGTGCGTGTGCGTGTGTATGTGCGTGTGTATGTGCGTGTGTGTGTGTTGAAACGCCTCATTTTTGGAATTGATCTCAGGCATCTATATTACAAACAAATAACAGTTCACGACTCGTGAACTTGAAAAAAAAAAGGGGGACCTCTCTGATAATTTTTCAATAAGCATCATTTCTATTGTAATTCGGCCCCTCTTCCTCTTGAATGTGTGCTGTGAAGCATTGGTTAATTCTAGCACAGAGGAAGCTAAAGCGAATGGAGGAGGGAAGCCAAAAGGTCGAGTGAGTGTTGAGGAAGCCGAAGCTCAAGCGAGTGAGGAGGAAGCCAAAGAGCCAACGAGTAAGCGGAAACAAATGGACAAAGGCATGAGAATGTATAAAACAATAAAAACATAGAACTGTTGTTGTTGTTGTTGTGGTGAAGAACCAGAGTGTGAGGAAGCAGAAGCAGCAGAGGCAGAAGAGGCAGCAGAAGCAGCGGAGGTTGTAGAGGCAGCAGAAGCAGAAGAGGTAGGAGAGTAGGAGTGAGTGAATCTCAGCTTAATAGAGTCTAGCAGCATACCATTTTATACCAAGGTTGGGTTGGAGCCCAAGAGGTTGGAGCCTCAAAACTAAACAAGACTAAAGTCATTAGGGGTAGGTGCTCCTAAGCGCAGAACCACTGCAAAACAGAGTTGGTGCTCTGGAGGTTGGAGCCTCACTGAAGTCCAAGTTGGAGCTTGGCAACTATTCACAATCATATTTATACTTATATTGTATTTATTTTATTGCACTGTCTTGAGTGTTAATAAAAGAATTAATTCCAGGTGTTGATTTATGTGTTTTGTGTATACATATACATATCTATATATGTTTTTGGCTATTGCTAGAACAATTAAAAAGATTATAAGAAATAATAATTCACCCCCCTCTCAGTATTTCCAACAATTGGTATCAGAGCAGGCTTCTTCATACTATCCTAATAGCTTGAAGAAGGATCCGTAGCCATGATGAGAAATCACAAAGCATCAAGAGGACCTCCTTTGTTCGATGGCACTAACTTTGGTTTCTAGAAGAAAAGAATGACCTACTACTTAATGTCCCTTGCACCTGAAGTCTGGAATTTTGTTCAAAATGAATACAAAACGACTTCCACTCTTCCAACAGACCCAAACAAGAGGAAAGCCCACATCACAAATGCAAAGGCCATGAACTCCATTACTAGTGGAATCACCGATTCTGAGTTTACAAAAATCATGCACTGTACCTCTGCCAAAGAAATGTGGGAGAAGCTAGTTGGCTTGTATGATGGAGACTCAAAAGTAAAAAAGGCAAAGCTTCAAACTCACAAAAGACAATTTGAAAGTTTGAGGATGGAAGATGAAGAAGATATTGCAGCATACCTCCTCCGAGTAGCTGAAGTGGTAAATTCCATGAAAGGATTGGATGAAAAAATTGAAGAAAGTACCATTGTTCAAAAGGTCTTAAGGTATCTTCCAGACAGATTTGACTCCAAATAAGCGATATAGAAGAAGAAAAGGATCTAGATACCCTCAAAATGGATGAAATCCATGGAATTCTCACTGCCTATGAAATGAGGAAAGGTGGCCCAAGCTCCAAAGATGCAGCATTCAAGGCCTCAAAGTCAAAGAAGGGGAAAGAAAGGAATGACTGTAGTGATGAGTCAGATGTGGAATCCGAATTGGCTCAATTTGTACGAAAGCTGAAGAGAGGATCTAAGCATAAAGCCAAGTATCCTCTTATCTGTTTTAAATGTGGTAAAATAGGTCATTATGCACCAAAATGTCCTCATAAACATGGCAGTGATGATGAAAGAAATTCTAAAAGAATGGCACACAAAAAGAAAGGGTTCAATAAGAAAAACTTCTTCTCCAAGCAAGATGAGTCTGATGAGGATAAGTTTACGGTCATCAAAAAGAAATCAGATGAGGAAAGTGATCATGATGAAAGCCAAGAAGCATTATTCATGGCACTAGCAGATGATGATGACTCAGGGCTGGAAGGAAATGTAGATGAACTGTTAATAAGTGCCATTGAAGAAAATGAGAAACTACAGAACAAAATCATTTCTCTCAAAATGGAAAACGAGGAAATAAAAAGGAGAGAAGATCTCTTGGAAGCAAAGTTTAAAGAAAAAGAAGAGACTTGTGAAGAACACAAGGCCAGAATAGTGTCTCTGAGAAAGGAGTTGGAGCAAATTAAAAAGGGTTGTAAAAGCTTTCAAATACTTGAGACTATTCTGAAAAATCAAAAACCTCAACATCACAAGTATGGAATAGGTTTCAAAGGAGAATCCTCAAGCACTAAGAATAGTGCAAAAAGCTATGCTAATGCACTTTCCTACAATCCAAAAGATGAAAAAGTATGTTATCAAAAGTGCATCCCTGATCCCAAGAATAAAGAGAGAATTACTCCAAAGAAGAATGTGGAGTCGAATCATGGACACTACAGCAAATACAAACCTGTAATCCACCAAGGGCCCATCGCAAATCCAAAGAACGAGGGAGGAGTAATTCCCAGGAAGGAAATCAACTCAAACCATGGTTGCTTCAACAAGTACAAAACCATCTTTCTTAGACACTGCTTTCACTGTAAAAACTTCGGTCATCAAGCTAGACATTGTATGGCTCACAAAAGTGAAAAGAGAAAGCTAAAGGACCGAATAATCAACTCATATGCCCCCAAAAGGCAGGGACAAATTGAAACCTTCAATTCATTTGATCCCTTGATCAAATTTGATCTGATTTTCTCCTTCTACTAAAATAATGGACACTATGAACAAGATTTCCCACTCAAAGGAAGAAAGACGAGTAGCAAGAACTCCAGCATGGATAAATGCGGCCTGGCTCTATGCTCAAAATAATGGAAAACTTTGGTTTGTGGATAGTGGGTGCTCCAGACACATGACAGGAGACAGAAGGAAGTTTGTCTCACTGAGAAAAAAGGAATGGAATGTGTCCTTTGGAAGCGGATCTGGAAAAATTGTAGGAACAGGAATAGTTACTCTGATCAATGGAAAAGGAAAATCTGAAAATGCTCTGCTAGTTGACGGACTCAAACACAATCTCCTGAGTGTCAGCCAAATCTGTGATCAAGGACATAAGGTTGTTTTTAGCACCAAAGATTGTGAAATAAGGAACTCTACCTCAGTGAAACTTGTGGCAAAAGGGGAGAGAACATCAACAACACTTACATTTTGAACAAGATTCAAGAAAATAAATGCTACCTAAGTCAGACAGATGAGAGTTGGTTGTCGCACAAGCAACTTGGACATACAAGCTTCGAAAATTTTGTCAATATCAGCAAGATCAAAGCTGTACGAGACATCCCAATGCTAATCAAACCAAATCAAGAAGTGTGTGGTCCATGTCACCATGGAAAGCAGACCAGAACCAGCCACAAGACAAAGGAGCTCTATACATCGAATCCCTTGGAGATCATCCATGCTGATGTATGTGGGCCAACTAGAAATCAAGCACTCCAAGGAGAAAGGTAATTTGTGTTATTTGTTGATTATTATACTAGAATGATGTGGATATACTTCATAAAGTATAAATTTGAAACTTTTGAGTGTTTTAAGAATCTAAAAGCCCTTGTAGAAAATGAAAAAGATTCAAAAATTAAGTGTCTCAGAACAGACAGAGGAGGAGAATTCACATCAAACGAGTTTAGTGAAAACTGTAACATTCATGGAATTAAAAGGGAATTCTCAGCTACCAAAACACCTCAACAGAATGGGGTAGTTGAAAGCAGAAACCGAACAGTCCAAGAAATGGCAAGAACTATGCTATTAGCAGTAGACTTACAACCTAAATTCTGGAGAGAAGCAGTATGGACAGCTATCTATACACTGAATCGAACTCAATTAAGACCAAATTGTGAAAAAACTCCTTATGAGCTATGGAAAGGAAGATCTTCTTCGGTGAAGTACTTCAAGATCTTTGGAAGCAAGTGCTTCATAAAAATAAATGATGGCTCACCCAGAAAGTTTGATTCTCGAGTTGATGAAGGGATATTTCTTGGATACTCTACACGGAGCAAGGCTTACAAGTGCTACAATTATCGACTGAAGAAAATAGTGGAAAGAATTGATGTAAAGGTTGATGAAGATCTTCCAGAAAAGGAAATTGAAGAACCTGAATATGACTCTCTCATTGAAGAAGAAGAACCTAAAGAAGAAGAAGTAGATGAGGAAGAAGAAGAAGAAGAAGAGGAAAGAGAACCACCTAATACCCCTTCAAAGATGAAGTATGTCCAAAGACATCATCCAGAAGAGCATATCATTGGCAATAGAGATGAAGGTGTGTAGACTCGAAGAAGGATAACAATCACACCCAAGAGAAAAGTCATTGCCCTCCTATCTATGATAGAACTAGAAACATTTGCAGAAGCAAGTAAGGATCCTCATTGGGTAAAAGCCATGGAAGAAGAAATGTCCCAAATTGAGAAGAACAAGACATGGGAGCTGGTACCTCATCCAAAGAACAAAAACATAATAGGAACCAAATGGGTGTTCAAAAATAAAAAGAATGAGGAAGGACAGGTTATCAGAAACAAGGCAAGACGTGTCTGCAAAGGCTATTCACAAATTGAAGGAATTGACTTTGAAGAGACATTTGCTCCAGTGGCCCGTATGGAAGCTATCAAGACGTTCTTGGCATTTTCTTGCTCAAAAGGATTCAAAATCTATCAAATGGACGTGAAATCAACATTTCTAAATGGGGAACTCAAGGAGGAAGTCTACATGGAGCAGCCAGAAGGTTTTGATCTAACAGTAGGAAAGGACTTAGTTTGTAAGTTGAAAATGGCTTTATATGGGTTGAAACAAGCTCCTAGAGCTTGGTATGCAAGACTGGATCACTATCTACAACAACAAGGCTTCAAAAAGGGAGTCGTTGGAAGCAATCTTACATAAAGACAGATCAAGGTAAGTTACTAGTTGCTCTTGTTATGTCGATGATCTGATTTTTGCTAGTAATAATGATGAAATGAGCCATGAATTTTCTCAAATCATGTCAAAAGAGTTTGAGATGTCAATGATAGGAGAGTTGTCCCACTTTCTTGGACTTCAAGTATCTCAAACCAGAGCAGGATTGGGTATATCTCAAACCAAATATCTAAAAGACATGCTAAAAAAATATGGAATGGAGGATTGTGCACCCATGAGCACACCTATGACCACAAACTGCAAATTGAGCATAGATGATGACTCCCCTCTAGTAGATGCAACTCATTACAGGTAAATTATTGGAGCCCTTCTATACTTAACAGCTACACGACCAGACATAATGCAAGTAGTAGGAATGGTGGGAAGATTGCAATCTGCTCCCAAACAATCCCATTTATTAGTTGTAAAAAGAATTCTCAGATATCTGAAGGGAACTTTTGATTTTTGTCTTTGGTACCCAAAGAACTCAACACTGACTTTAACTGCATACACCAATGTTGATTGGGCTGGAAGTATAGATGATCAAAAAGTACTAGTGGAAATGCATTCTTCCTAGGAGACTATTTGGTATCCTGGCTCAGTAAAAAACAGTCATCCATATCATTATCCACAGCTGAAGACGAGTATATTGTGGCAGCAGACTAGTGTTCTCAGATACTATGGATGAAGGAAGCTCTAAAAGATCTCAACATATGTACAAATCAACCAATTTCCGTCTATTGTGACAACACAAGTGCTATCAGTCTCAGCAAAAATCTAGTGATGCACTTAAGAACCAAACACATACCAATCAAGTATCATTTCCTTCGTGAACAAGTAGCTAAAAAAAACATTGTCTTGGAATATATCAGTACTAAGGAGTAGATCGCTGATATTTTCACAAAACCTCTTCCTCGAGAAGCATTCAAACATCTGCGTCAAAAGATGGGGGTTATTTCTTTATCATCACTTAATTTCATTCATAAATATGTAGCAAGACAGGGGAAGCAATTTGACAGGGGGAGTCCATATGCATTCCTTTGCCATTGATGTCAAAGGGGGAGAGAGCAGAAGAATATTGCCATCAATAACAAAGGGGGAGATTTTTGGACATATATTTTCATTGATGTCAATATGGAAATATTCGAGGAGCAGACGAAGCCAAGAGAATAGCAAAACAGAGCCACTAGAGGAGCAGATGGAGACGAGAGCAGCAGGCAGAGCAAAAGAAGAGGAACACATAGAGCCATCGGAGCAGATGGAGACAAAAGGAGAAAATATGCCACAGATAACACTTTCAGGAGCCATCAGAGGAGAAAACACTATCGGGAGTCCATTAACACTATTGGCGGCCAAAAACTGTGCATATATGACAAATAAATAGAGTTAAAGGAGCAGAGCAATATACACTATCGGAGGCGGAGTAGTATATAATATCGGAGAAATCATATCGGTGGGTTTTATTAAGTGTCACCCCTGAAACCTCCAATTGCGATAATGTACGCGGACCCGATGCAGCATTGTGTTATGGTTGAATGCAATATCGCATCCACCCTATCGGGACTCTCACATCGCAATACCCAAAGGGTTGTCCTCCTACTATGTGTCGATTGCGAGGAACTGTTTCGGACCCGACGAGTATATCAACTACTTCTTAATATCATATCACATCTACAGTGATTGCAAGTCCTAAAGGGATGGCGCTATAATCTGTCGACTGCAATAGAGGTATGGACCCGATGGACTCATCAAAAATAGTTCATATAATATCGCGTTCAGCAGGGGAATTGGCCATCGGCAATCAACTATGTTATGTGTGAACCTCCAGAAGTGGCGATTGCGATAAAAGGATGATGTGGCATGTGGGACCTCTATATCGTTATAGTCTCATTTATATGGTTTCTGTGAAGTAATAAGTTTGTCAATAAAAGTTTCTCCAACGTATATATTTTTCATTCCATGGTGATAGGAAAGAATCATTATATATATATATATATAGTTTATATATATATATATATTATATATAGTATACTAATATATATTTATATAATATTAATATATATATATATATATATTTATATAGATATATTTATATATAATAATATATATATATATATATATATATATATATATATATATATATATATAATTAATTATATGTTGAAATGCCCTCATTTTTTTGGAATTGATCTAGGCATCTAAATATACAACAAATAACAGTTCACGACTTGTGAACTGAAAAAAAAAAGGGACTCTTTGATAATTTTTCAATAAGCATCATTTCTATTGTAATTTGGCCCCTCTTCCTCTTGAACGTGTCCTGTGAAGCATTGGTTAATTCGAGCGCAAAGGAAGCTAAAGTGAATGGAGGAGGGAATCCAGAAGGTGATCGAGTGTTGAGGAAGCCAAACCTCAAGTGAGTGAGGAGGAAGCTAAAGAGCCAGCGAGTAAGCGGAAACGAATGGACAAAGGCATGAGAATGTATAAAACAATAAAAACAAAGAATTGTTGTTGTTGCTGTTGTGGTGAAGAACCAGAATGTGAGGAAGCAGAAGCAGCAGAGGCAGAAGAGGCAGCAGAAGCAGCGGAGGTTGTAGAGGTAGCAGAAGCAGTAGAGGTAGGAGAGTAGGAGTGAGTGAACCTCAGCTGAATAGAGTGTAGTAGCATACCAGTTTATACCAAGTTTTGGTTGGAGCCCAAGAGGCTAGAGCCTCAGAACTGAACAAGACTAAATTCATTAGGGGTAGGTGCTCCTAAGTGTAGAACCACTGCAAAATAGACTTGGTGCTCTGGAGGTTGGAGCCTCACTGAAGTCCAAGATGGAGCTTGGCAACTATTCACAATCAGGTTTATACTTATATTGTATTTATTTCATTGCACTGTCTTGAGTGTTAATAAAACCATTAATTCCAGGTGTTGATTTCTGTGTTCTGTGTATACATATACATATCTATATATGTTCTTGGCTATCACTAGAACAATTAAAAAGATTATAAGAAATATTGGTTATCCCCCTCTTGGTATTTCCAACAGTCCTGAAATTCTGGAGCCGTTTTGAGGCCCTAAACGACGTTTTTTCTTAAATCTGGGGGCAACATAGGTCCATGGACCGATGTTTCCCTTCCGAAAGTGGTAGTGCTCAGATAGATCTTTCGAACGATCTATTGTACGCATCAAACAAATATCATATGGTTACAACCCCATGAAGTTGATGTACCAATTTATCCAAACGGGGCCCGCAGTTTGGCGTTTCATCTTCTAGGGTTAGGTTTTGGAATGTTAGGAGTTTTCCATTGTTTCTCAACAATAAATAGGTCTTCCAGCCTCATTGTAACACAGTTCAGAGGCATGTAGCCACCACCTCTCTTCTCAGAGATAAGCTACCATTGCCCTAGCTGGTTTATTTCCATTACTGTTTGTAAGCATATTTCAGTATTTTACATTAATGAAATGAAGTATTATTTCCACTGCATATCTGTGTTTTTAGTTATCTCTGTAATTTGTTGTGTTCCTGTTTAAGTCTGGATCAGTGGTATTAGAGTCGTCTACTTTTTTCCTCTTTTTTTCTTTGCATGTCCCCAAGGAGGTTAGGATATAAGGAGTTAGGGCTTGAAATAGTCGAACCTTTGCAAGACCAGCCTCGCAAATCCCGACAATCTCCCATGGTGAATGAGAAGAAAGACGAGGGGGTAGGAGATCCTATCAAAATATTGCTCGAAGAAGCCCTCGAGTGACAACGGAACGTGATGATGGACAGCTTTGCCCAGATTCTTCAACGGCTACCCAGAAGCAACGCATCGGCTTCCAGCAGCTACTCTAGAAATGCCACGCCCTTTAAGGTACAAGTTAATTTTGAAATCCCCATATTTGAGGGTCAGATAGACGTAGATGTCGTAGATAAATGGTTAAATCTGCTAGAGGGTTATTTTTATGTTCATGAATTTTCGGGTCAGGAAAAGATTGTTTTCGCTCTTCTCAAAGCAGCCCCCCACATGAAGGACTGGTGGGAAACCTACTACGAGTAGAAGGATGAAAGTACTGGCTCACTATTTTCAGCCGCACCCACCTGGAATTCATTCCGGGATGCCATCAAGGAGCAGTACTACCCTGTAGGAAGCTATGAGGATGAATACATAAAGTGGACCACGCTGCGGTAGGGAAGGGACCAAGATGTGCTGGAGTTCGCCAATCTTTTCCATACCCTTCACACAAAGTTGGGTATCAAGGATACGGAGCAGCATTTGATACTCAAATACTGCAGCTACCTGCACAAGTACATCCAAGAAGAAATAGAATTCCTGAACATCTCCTCACTCGGCACAACATACTGATATGCCATCAAGGTCGAGAAGAAGTTCAAACAAAAGAAGCGAGACATTAGATCTGGGAATCCAAAGCAAGGGAAAGGTTCCCCTAAACCACAGAACAAAGGACAAAGCCAAGGTAGGGTAGCCCAAGAAAACCCACCAAAGTTGCAAGCAAATAACAGTGTCGTGAAGCCGAAAAAGGACATGGGAAAATGGTGTGAGTTCCATAAGAGCTCCACTCACAACACAAGTGAGTGTCAGGACAAGCATTCACTGGTGGCTGAGCTAAAGGTTTTAGAATCAGATGCATGTTCTGACTCTCAGTCAGAACCCGACAAGGGGAATGACAAAGGGAAGCAGATCATTGATGTGAATTCCAACGCCACTGTTTCTACTGCCAAGATCCAGAAAAATGAACCCGAACATCCAGAGGAGGAGGAGCATCTCTTCCACTCCCAGATGTGGGTAAACGGCTCCCTGCTATAGTTCATTATCGATAGCAGGATCCAAAAGAACCTCATTTCGATAGAGGTCGTGATGTGATTGGGCTTACCGACCACAACACATCCACAACTGCACACCATCAAGTGGCTTCACCAAGGACGAGATCTTCACATGAGCTAAGCAGTCACTGGTGGTTGAGCTAAAGGTTTCATAATCAAATGCATGTTCCAACTCTGAGTCAGAATCTGGCAAGGGGAATGACAAAGGGAAGCAGATCATTAATGCGGATCCCAACGCCATTGTTGCTACCCCCAAGATCCAGAAAAATGAACCCGAAGATCCAGAGGAGGAGGATTGTCTCTTCCACTCCTAGATGTGGGTAAAGGGCTCCCCACTACAGTTCATTGTCGATAGCAGGAGCCAAAATAACGTCATTTCGACAGAGGTCGTGAAGCGGTTGGGCTTACCGACCAAAGCACATCCACAACCATTCACCATTGGGTGGCTTCACCAAGGATGGGATCTTCGCATGAGCCGACATTGTCACCTTCCATACAACATCAAGCCCTTCACGGATGAGGTATTATGTGACATTACTCCCCTTGAAGTTTGTGATGTATTATTAGGACAACCATACTTGTGGAAGCGACATGTTGTGTATGAATTAAGGCCACGTGTTGTTATTATTACATTGGGAAATAAGTTGTACAAGATACCAAAGGTAGCACTGTCTACCGCCATCTCTTTGGTTACTATAAAACAATGCAGTAAGCTCATTTCCAAAACTGGGAAATTTGTTTTCCTGATGATACACCCTCAAGGAAAGAAGAAGACGGTGGCTACAACCTCTAGACAGGGCCCCTCTGCATGACAACTACAAATGGACAAGGTCGTGGAGGAGTACGAGGACATCTTCACCTCCCCCACAGGGGTTCCTCTAAACTATCAAGTCAAGCACTCCATCGATCTGACCCCAGGTGTGCCGCTACCCAATGGACCAATTTATCGGCACTCCATTCTGGAGAACGATGAAATCAAGAGGCAGATTCAGGAGCTACTGCAGAAAGGTCACATCCGTCCAAGTTCATCGCCTTTTGAGAGCCCGATCGTGTTGGTACAGAAGAAGGATGGGACTTGGAGACTTTGTATTGACTATCGGGCACTGAACAAGATCACTATCCGGAATAGGTACCCGATCTCGTGGATTGATGACCTCCTAGACCAACTAAAGGGGGCGAAATATTTCAGCAAGATCAGTATGAAGTCAGGATATCACCAGGTACCAATCGAACCCTCTAATGTGTGGAAGACTGCCTTCAAAGCCAAGGAGGGCCTTTTCGAATGGTTGGTTATGACTTTCAGATTGACGAATGCTCCTGCAACCTTCATGAGGCTAATGGATGACATCTTGCAGCCATTCACCAACTCATTTGTAGTGGTATACTTGGATGACATT